>VMKM01001390.1:0-146579 GCA_008360985.2 Macquaria ambigua
CTCTCTCTCTCTCTCTCTCTCTCTCTCTCTCTCTCTCTCTCTCTCTCTCTCTCTCTCTCTCTCTCTCTCTCTCTCTCTCTCATATTCAGCGTTTGCAACATAACTCGTCACCGGTCTGTTTCAACCACTTCAAGTTAATGTTCCCAAAGTGTTTGTAATCTGACTGGGGAACTCATTTTGTTTCCAGACCACTCATGGGTGATCAAAGAATTTGCCTCTTTCATGTTGCGCCACAATATTTTGCATTCAGTATGCATTGTCCTTTAAAAGGCTGTCAAGTGAAACTGGAATTCCCAACAGGAAAGAAACCACCGCAGTGCAGAGGGAGCTGCAAAACTTTTTACCTCAGACAAAACCCCTGAAAGTCTTGTGTCATCTGCAATGTACTGAAGCTAATTATTTTAGTTTTTTAGAGGGAGATATCAATGTGTGTAAATGTGTGTGTGTGTATATGTGTTTGTGCCAGACTGAAAGTTGTCTCCCATATCTCTTTGATACTTCAGAAGATGAGTCAGATTCTTTAAGAGGCTGCTGTTGTAGCTTAGTTTCCCTGCTCTTACAACTTGGAGATTACAGTCCCTGAACCTTTACAGACACACAGGCTGGACAAACTGGAGATCTGTATGCTCACACGTGCAAGTGCAGCCACCTTTCCTACCTTTTTAGCCTTTCTGGGCTTTTGTTCACATCCCTTAAATCCTCTCTCTCCCCTGGTTCTCCATTCTTGTCACATTGTCTTCTGCGTCAGTTTTCTTTCATTCCTCCCTCCAACCCTGTCCTTCTATCCTCATTGCTCATAACTCCCTCCTAACTTCCTTTCTCATAACTTCACCCCCGATTCTCTGTCGCTCTTCATTCCTATTTTCCCATTTTTGCCTTGCCCCGTGTTCCTCTTTTCTCCCTTTCTGTCCTTTCTTATTTCTTCCCTTTTTGATATGCGTGTGTGTGTGTGCGCATATGTGTGTGTGTGGCACAGTTTGAATATGGATGATAAAAAGTTCTGAAAGTAAGGAAATGTTTTTGAAATTTGTTCCCCTCTCGCTGTGCTGCCTGTCGTCTCCATCTCCAACTTCTCTTTCCTCTTCAGGCCATTCTATCCATTATAATCCATTAAAATAAACCAGCATAGCATGTTTTTTTTTTACCATATCGGACCATTTACCATACATGTTAACAACCAGACTGTTGCTTTTCTTATTTGCAGTAGAGGTATTACTGTGTACATATAAACATACCTAGATATATCTAAACAGGAAACTTGGCATCTCTTGAAACATGAATTCAATTTAAAATGGGACATTGTTTGCCCCTGAAAGGATATTTTCACCTCTCGGGGAAAACAGTTTTCACTGAGGAAGACTTTGTTGAAACATCTGCTCTTATCAAGATCAGATGTGGGAGAGTTGAGACACTGTGTGAGGTGAAAGGGGCAGGTGCATGCCAGTGTAAAAGCAACGGGAAGTGTTATTGTAGGCCCACAATTTGTGTCAAAAATGCTTTACTATCTCCGATGTCCATCACAAATAAAAATCCATAAATTCGCTTAGAAATCATACCAAAAAAGCTCCTTATGACTCCAGAACTTGCCCGAGAATCATCACGCGATACAGATCGCATGTTACCAAATGTAAATGGGGCCATAGTGACGGCTCCTGCAGGAAAAATAATGGATACATTCTTCTTAGTAGTCTAGTAGTTTTTTTGATTTGGAGGGAAAGACCCTAATGTATGTGTATGTGACTGAATTTTTAAAACGTCTTTACTGTCAGACTCCACTGCAACTATGCTGCCAGTTGCTCAGTTTCTGTCTCTTTGTGTGTCCATGACTCAGATGCTCCTCCACTGTACTATGCTCTAATTGCCTCCATCATTACATCCATCCTGAGCTTTACACTATTGCATGTATTTGACTGCATAACCATGAGCTACAGTACACATGTACTGTAGGTGTGGCCTGTCGATTAATTGGGAATGAACCCACACATCACATAGATTGCGCGCACACTCGGACACCTTTAGTCCATTTGTTCATTACGTTGACCTGAGCTTTTTTTTTAACCTGCCTTGACAGTAGATCGCCTCTCTCTGATATCCAGGCCACTTCTGACTCCCCTGACTCTGTTTTCATCAATTATTGAATCGTTCCTCTTAACCAATACCCTTTGATGGGGCCTGTGGTTAACTTCCCCCAGTGGAATAGGTCATTTCTCTTCCTACAGTGACACCGGCAGAGATCTCCAGATAGGTTCATTTATTATAAAACGGAGGAATATTTTGTGGTGGTTACAAAGCAGAATACCACAGCCACTAATACTATATATCTGCAACAGAGACAAAATGCACTGAATAAAAATTCACCTAATCAAGTCATTTTGAAGTCTATTAAATTTCAAATGCTTGCATATCCTATAATGAGAGAAAGCTCTGCCAATAGGTTGAGGTAACTGCATTTGTTTCTAGCACCGGGAACAGAATTGTTCTACAAACAAGTGTCAGTATCAGGCTAGAAAATTGGGATCTAAATATAATCTAAATTCAACACATCGAATGAGCCAGCTGGGCTGACGTCATGCAGATATTTTTGTGATTTGGTGAGCACTGACCTCACAGGGTCACACACAACTGATTAAACAGCAGAAAACACTGATACAATTTTTTTCTGCAATAGCCATTCAATGTATTTATATCAGTAATTACCTCTTAGTTTTTGGTTCATTAGTAGTGGCAGACTCCTCCATCCATGTTCTGGATTCAGATTACCTAAAAGCCACCTAGGGTTTTGTTCAACTGGTGGCGTTTATTGTGAAGCAGTCATGGTTAGCACTGATTGTGAACAGCTATCAAAAATGGGTCTACAAAGCAAGACAATGGTCATTCTCTGCATTCTTTCATCAGCGGATCATTTTTTATTTTTGCAAGGTAGTGGTGGAAGAAGACAGAGCAGCCACAGTGAGCTGTTAGATGAAGATCTACAGGCGACAAGCTGCACACCTCCAACTCTTCAGCAACATAACCACTTATACCGTGTCCTGCTGTTGTGTGGAAAACTAATTGCGCCATGTGCAGAATGAAGTCAGTTTGTGGTTGCAATTATTATTGACTGATTTCTCTTTTAAAGAAACGTGAGTTTGCTTGCATGCACTGTAAACAGATCTGTTGCTCTTCTGTTGAACATATTTCTGACAAAGTAGCTGCTCAAGGAGTGTTTGTAGAATTAAACCACACTTGCTGTTACCACGGTAACAATGGTCACAAAATCATTCAGGACTGAAATGTTAGGGATTACAACTTTAAACTGATAAATCTGTACTTCTTACAACTTCAGTTCTTCCTGTACAAACTTGAGTTTTGTGATGTTTGTTACATTCATCACTGATCTTGATACATGAAGTTCACTGAAGGTAACTTCATAACTTTATATCTGAAATGTTGCTGCAGTTGTTTCAATATAAAATGATTGTAAAACCAGTGACACGTCCTCTGTATGTCCTTGTAAATGTAAAATCCTTACAGTCTTTACTTATGACATTAAAAAAGCCAAGGAGGATTACACTAGCTGATGGCTGGTCTCAAGACGGCCTAAAACTGGAGAGAGAGGACTGACTTGTTGGGACAAGAGGAAGGTTATTCTGTGTGAGTGCCTTCAAGGAACTCCTGATGCTTTGTACCTACCTTGAGGGATGCTTGTTGACAAAAGCACCAGCTTAGGGGGACATGGCAGCCTGCCAAGACCTCCCCCAGACAAACCGTCTGCACAGAAGAGAGCGGACTGACCTGCAGAGAAGATGTTGTGACTAAAATCAAAGAGAGAAAGATAATAAAATGAAGAATAAGGAATAAGAGAGAGTGAGGTTCTTTCTTTCTGGATACTTTTGGGTTTTTTTTTTTGGAGGAAAGTCAAAGAAAAAGACAAAGAAAGTGACCACCCAAGAGAGAAAAGGACAGCATAAGGGGAAGAGACAGTGCAGGACTACAGAACAGACAGCTGAGGACTCTTCTATTTGAATATTGATTGGTGAGGGTTATTTCAGGCCTGGGATTGCATTAGTGCTTTGGCAGCAGATCCAAAAAGGCTTTGGCTGCCCACTAGAGTCAAAGCCACAATTGGTGGCCATTTTGGAAACAAGAACAACAGTTGTTTTCCAACCTTGGCTTCTTGCATTGGTTTAAATCACCCTCAGCGTGGGTGTCCATCGATAGGAAACCAAATTTTCTTAATTGTGAGTGGGCTGTTGGCAATGACACAGAAAGGCAGGTTTGAGGAGACTCTTAATTACAGAGGAGAAAGATGGCCTGCGCTATAGTGGGTAGATAATGAACAAAATGCTTTGGGTCTCTTGTGTTGCCATCGCATGGGAGCTTTCGCTCTCCACAGTGCATGGACCACGGATGCGGCAGGTTACCATGACACCCTGGTCACTAAGCAACGTGGGCATCATAAACAGATTCCTCACTCCCAAAATGAATCACTTCTCATTCTCTTTCATAGGGCACTTTCATTCAAGTACCCTTGTTCACCATAATCTACCATATGCATGCATTAAACACAAAATTGCCTCTCTAGCAGCATTTGTGTTCATTAAATTGTCTAAGAAGGATGAGAACAAGAGTGTGAGCTCTTGAATAGAGCTCTTTTGAGCGTTGTGTTATGTAGTGGTGCGTAATTACAGTGGAGTCACTGATCTCCAGTGTCTAGAAGTGCGTTATTAAACCGACACTGGATGACATGCTGTGAGTCATTAGACACTGCTGTTAAAGCCCTAATCACAGAGTAGGCACACACACAAACACACACACACACACGCTCATTAGGCTCCTCACTCACACGTTATTTTATTAAGTTGTACAATAAAGTGAAAACGGTCTCCCTTGTACAATTTCCTATGAGTGTATATCCACTTGTACTCAAAGATCATATGCTATAATGACTTATATTCCTGATGCCATCCTGAAGAGAGTTTATTATGCAGTCACTTTACACAACTTTACTTAAATCACTATTTAATAATACTGCATTATTATTATTGTATTGTTATTATTATTATATTATATGTTATATCATGGTATTGTACTATTACTGTATATAGTGTGCGTGTATATTACATATACAGCACATATATGTAACACTGCTGTATATAGTTTTACACAGTACTATGTAAATTATACACATTAGTCAGGTATTCATACTTATACCCACATACTTATATATAGTTCACACATATCTTATCATATCTTTTCTCTTATGTGCACACACACACACACACACACACACACACCATATCTGTAGTAAGTGTTTCTGTTCATCTGTTCATTCACATGTGCTTTGAGAGTGAATTTGTTTGATGCTTTTCATTTTTTTAATTCACCTTAGAAAAAGATATTGTGCCCACAGGTATGAAGTGTAAATCATCAGTTACTTACACTACACCATGGAGTGATCAAAAATAGTTTATTCATACTGAGCATTTAAATCCTGTCATGCTAGGAGTGGTGCCATCCCATTTAAGTTACTCTGTGGTCTGTGGTTTCACATTTAATATGTCCAGAACCAAAACGGCTGACTCCTCTTTGGGTCAATCATAGATCCTGAGTCATAGCTCCTATATCTACTATAAAGCTCAGGCCGCTGTGCTTTGAGCCAAAGTGGCTGCTTTCCTGCTCTACATTTGCGTGCCAGAGAAGTATGAAACATATTTAAAAACAGCAACCTTGGCCAACAATGTATACACAGTTAGCAGTGAGGGGGCGGTGCACGGAAGCTAAAAAGAGATGGTTTGGCGAATCCACAAAACTTTTGTAAAGCATATGTTTAATTTTACCAGCTCACAAAAACTTTTCTGTAAACCAAATAGAGATTAGTGATTTTGTTCTGCTGGTACAATGCATGTTTCACACATACAGACTTTGCAACGTAGGGATTTTTAAGGAATCTTTTGTTTGGTGTGATGCAACGTCGTGCAAACCTATTTCTGTCCCTCTCACCAGAAACTATTAATATTTTATATCTATAATGTTGCAGACAATGTTGAATCAGTGAGATAGAGATGGAGTGTGTTTGTGTGTGTGTGTGTGTGTGTGTGTGTGTGTGTGTGTGTGTGTGTCTGATTTTGGCCACCAGTGACTCATTATTCACCACTTCCTGGAGTATGTGTGTGTATGTGTGTGTGTGTGTGTGTGTGTGTCTGGCTGCTTTTGTCAGCCCAGCTGTCGCACTCTGTGTGTCTCCGCGGCTCCAGCTTTGTGTTTGTCATCTCTGTTTTCCTACATGAAACTTATCAGACGTACAGTATATGCATACAGAGAGGGAGTGTACATTTGATGTGTCTCGCTCGTTATTGCGCTCTCTCTCTCTCTCTCTCTCTCTCTCTCTCTGTCATATTCAGTCCCATTCAGGCATAGACAGCAGCAGCTGTGCTGCAGAATAAATGTGTCATGGGATGTGCAAAATGATAGTTGACGTTTAGTTTACTATTTTTTGTCTGTAGAATTCAGATTTTTTTTTTTCTTGGAGGCTTGATATATCAACAATAGCTCAGTGTGATGAGCACTGAAACTGAAACAAATTGGGGTGTGAAATGATTGCTGACAATAAATCCTCTCAAAACATTGTTGCCAAAACACTGTCTCAGCTCTGTCACAGTTGAAGTGGGAGCTAAAGGAGGCTACATCAAACAAATTCTTCTTCTGGTGACTAAAGAGTGATATAAAAAAAGCCGAATCCAAGGTGATGGAAATTGTGACATTACTTCAAGACATGGTGACATGCAGTAAATCTGTGTGTGGGTATAGTTGTGTGTGCATGTGCAGAACCGCCATGTCAACATTGCAGCCAGGTACAGCTGTAATTGGGAGTTGTTTGCAGCCAGCTGGCACACAGATAGTGTGCTCGGCTGGAAGAGTTTGCTGCAGGAGAGATGAGCTGTCAAACCAGCGCGCAGCAGTGGATAGCAAGACTAGTGCCAGTCTCCAACAAGTTACTTCCTACGAAGTTGGTATGCTGTCTAAAAGACCATGGTTGTAGTAAATGGGGTAAACGTGCATGCACTTACTATACTGTACAGCTGTTTTACTTTCTTGTGTCAAGAGTGTATGTGTGTGTCAGTGCAAATGTATCCTCTCTCTCTATCTCTCTTCCCATTTTCTTTCTCACCACTCTCCTCTTGGCTCCCTACAGGCAGAGCAGGATAGATCTGACTAAAGTGCTGCCAGTCACAACAGCAGATGCTCATGTTTCCTCTGCTCTCCCGTGCCTCCCCACACATCAGTGAGATTGCAGGTGTGCGTGTGTGCGCGTGTCTGTTCCTCTGTGTGTGCGTGTGTGTGCGTGTGTGTGTGTGTGTGTGTGTGTGTGTGTGTGTGTGTTCTGTCCTGGCAGGACTACATGCTCTAATCAGACTGCCAGGAACGAGCGTCAGAAAAGCAAGCGTGCATGTTTACACAGCACGTCTCTGTGTGTTGCTTACAAAAATTAAAGGAGTTGCAGAGCACACTGTCAATTGTAATAAAATAATTGATTAATTGTAATCAATTATTGAATGTTCTTCGATCACAGACATAAAGGATGTTTTTGGACAGCTGAGGGAGATTTGTGTACTGTACGTGTATGTCTGTGACAAAGTGAGTGTGTGACAGACGTTAATCGCTCTTATTTCTCATTGCTTTCTGCCCTCCCTCTCTCCATACCTTCAAACACACACTCCTGCATTCAGACATGAAGACTCATCTAAATTAGACAGGTCTGTCCTCCATTATAACTAAGTGAAAGCTGTGATTGATCACTGGAAAGCCAGCACTCCCACTATCATCCTCTAACGGGTACATGTCTTTGTATTATAGACAAATACACACATGGATCATACATTATTTGTCACATTTATTAGGCTGTAGCACAAATGTCTACACAAATGTTTATACTTGCTTTTGGTTTATTTACACATTTGATGTGAAAAAAAGCTCCTCAGAAATCCAATTTTTTGTAGCAAAAACCATTCCACTTGGCTCTTCATGTAGTGACATCAGTAGGAGATTTAAGGCATTACAGTGGACATGATTCATTTTCTCCAAACAGAAGACCAACTCATTTTATGCATGTGCATACAATGGATTTATGGGGTATCTGCTGTGAAGTGGTCACTTGCAGCTTGTTAAACATTTTTTTCCCATTCATTTGCTCATTGTTAGATAGAAACAACAGAGACAACTGGGCTGGGTTACTGTCTCTTTCTGATGCCTAATATATTTAGTACATGGGCATTAATTATTCAGTTACTGGTCTTTTCTATCCCAATGACTGCACATGTTAAGTGCATCTGACAATAAAGAAACAAAAGGTTTTGCCCCCACCAGCAACTTAAAACAAATAGATGGCACCAGAGTTAGATGTGTCCCTGTTCTCCACACAGGAACTAAAACCACATGCTGACTCTTTATTCTCAACATGAACCAGGCATAGATCATCTTCATTATCTGTTCTGTAACTCAGCAATATGCTCTCATTAGTCATTCTATAGCAGCTTGCTGATTTCATAAAATTTAATGCCAGCTCATTAGCAAGTCCATATTTTTGGCGTGCTTATTTATTCTCATTAATTACAGCACTTTCTAGTGATAGGTTGTAGTTTTTTCTGAGTTTGGAATACATCAACAACATTTGTGAATTTGCTTTGCATCCGAGTTTCTCTGACTTATTATCTGACATGTTGCTCTGACACCATTAAAGGTGTGGCGAGACCAAGCTGTGAAACTGCAGTTTTAACATGAAAGAGCAAATAAGTGGAAGAAACTGCAACAGCTGCTGACCTTTGACTCTTTGACCTCTTGATCTGCTGTAGAGATCCTCATTAATGAATGCCTGTTCCTCTTTGTGTGTGTGTGTGTGTGTGTGTGTGTGTGTGTGTGTGTGTGTGTGTGGGCAGGTGCGTGTGTGCGTGCACAGCTGCTGGAAATCTGTCCTGACAGCTGTAACTGTTGGCTGAGAGGAGTCAAACACAGGGTCAGCAGGTCAATACACCAAAACCTATTGGGCTCCTATTGTACTTCATTCTTTTGATGATGCCTTGAGCTTGAATTGGAGTGCTTCCAGAGTAAATCACCATCGATGGCTTTGCGACCACAGCATCAGATAAGCAGTTTATTAGATTGATTGAAACACACACCCCAATCTTTCTTTGCACCAATAATGACCTGACTGGAAACCGACAGTATATTTCCATTATGTCAATGCAACTGTGGAGCCATTGGCAACTGGCAACTAAATCTGCATTGTGTGACTGTACATGTGCAGTAAAAAGACCATCATAACCAACCTGTCGAGAGCCATATTCCTTAAAAAAAAAACTAGAAATGCTTGTGTGAGGATGCATGGGGAGCCACAAACATTAAAAGCTAGTGTAGCGATAGCAGTGTTGATGACCGTCTGGGAGGACGTATACAAGAAATGTCATTTAAATATAGCCCAATTATTTTTTTCCCTTAAGTGACATATGCATTCTTTCATACGAAGATGTTTAGTATTCAGAATGCAGTGATGCCTTTCTCCCCTGCTTTAACCACACAGACACACACATAACTCCATTTCACCTTTGCACCTTTGCTAGCCGTGAGGTCCCACCGTCTCTGACAGCGGCTGCTAAATTTCCCCCCTAATGAGACACAACTGAAAGGCTGTCGAGGTAACCCTGTTTCAGACCACAAGAGAGTCATCCCCCGGCATGCATTATGGGATGGCAAGGTGTACAGGCATAACGAGTCATCTGAAGCCCGATCTGCAGGAGGGGGTTTTCATTATCAAAATTGCCTCAGTGCCAATTGATTAAGCAGTAAGGAGGGCTTTCTTTGAGAAAGAAAGAAGGAGCAGTGTAGGAACAAGAGGCTAAAAATGTTGCCACTGTTGCTGTGAAAATGCCTATTATATGGTCTACTTACTACATGTTTGGAGTCAGTATAGATGATTGGTGGTTTTTCCCATCTTTTGTTATCTCTCAGCCATCAGACTGTTGTCTCTCTGATGATTTAATCAGATAAATTATGTATACTTATCTCATTTTGAGGCTACAATGATATCAGCCAAGTGGTATAAGACTTTTAGTGCTTCTGGATAAGTGATTCCAAAGTTACAAACAAATAAAAATGCACAGTTGGTGTCATGTTTAAGGTCTGATTTTGCACCCAAACACTTCGACTAATATCCCAGCATGCGAATCACAATCAGACTTTGTTCTGCCTCTCTGATTCTTGCGACTGTCTTGCTTAATTTCACAGCCGAATTAATTCAATAATTCAATGATTCAACCCCCTCCTCCTCTCATTTCATAAATTAATTTACTCCTTTGCCCCCATCAAATCTCTGCTCCTTCTGTGTGTCTTGAAACCCTTAGTGCCGTATACAGAAGCAGGAAGAGCTGGATTTGATATTTCCCAGGGGAAATTAATAGTACAGTGCATTTCTGGACCAGGTACAGATTCAAGGCTGTGCTCATTATAAACCCATTAACCTAGTCATTAGGACCAGATCTGGGAAAAGATGGAATAGGTGGTTGTCTAATTTTAGCACAACATTGTGTCACAGCTAGTCATAATTAATACCTGCAGGCGTTGACAGGAAATCAGGTATTTCCCCTTGAACACACAGTTCCCGCGTCAGCAGCACCCTGTTTGAGCTGCCATAGGGTTAGATGTCATGACTTGACATGTAACTCTGATGTTTAATTATCCATATTTTCTACTGCACTTATTTTTAAGATTATCCTGGTATAGATATTTCCTTGGACAAAGTGAGAGTCTGGGGCCAAAGCTGTTATCATGATGTTGATGTTTTGACAAGAATATTAAACATGGTCTAACATACTGCATTCCTCTCTCCTTCTACTCTCTCCTCCTCCCTCTCTCTTCTCTCAGAGGCTGGCATCAGAAGCAGAAAAGTTCCAAATGGAGCACGAGTGGAGGGATGACAGTGAGGTGAGTGAGCGGCTAGAGCCCGCTCTGATATGTTCATTAACGCTGGCTGCGTTACATCCAGATCAAGTGGTGCCGTGAACTCCATAAGAGGAGCGAGAGGAGGGACATGTTATTCATGATCCAATATGATTGTAATAATTGGATGGAAAATCTCATTACAGTGACAATAATGCTGTAATGACTTTATACAAGATTGAATTTCATTATTTTACATAATAGGCAGAAATAACCAGGCATGCTTATGGTGAACAGACACACGTACACATGCACACGCACTGCTCACTCTGATATTGTCCATTAATCATAGTATTAAGAATACATTAGAAGGGACTGTACAGCAAATAATATGAACACACTATTATTTTACTCATTCAATTACTTTACCCGATTGCTGGTCCAATGAATGCAGTGCCCCATTCCACAATGGCAGTCTCTCTGAGAATTACAATGCAATGCTCTGTCAGCTATTCACGGCCAGTGATGCTGTGTTTTAGCGCCTGCCTTTTCATAATAAATGCAAATTGCAAATTTCCTTCCCCTGCTTTGCAATAAGAAAAGCCTCAAGCTCTTGGCAGCCATTTAACAAATGACAAATGATATTGTGTGTACATACTGTGGTGGAAGAACTTCAAAGAAATTCATCCTCACCATTTAGCCTATTAATTAAAAAGAAACCTCTTTAGTGTTGTTTGCCAAACCTTAATGATTATTTTCCATTAAAAGTTTTTCCATTATTCAACTTTTGCATGAGGTCTTGCACTGAGAAAACGGGGAAGGAAAAAAGTCCTCTCTGGGGATGGATTCATTTATTCATTGTATTATACACCAGTGCTGCTGTGTGCATGTGTTCTGTTCTTTTCCAGGCAATAAAAAATGGCAGCACAGAAATCCTCCTGTCCATCCTCCACCCAACACTACGCAGTGTCAAGGGGTTGCTTAACTTGCCAGCTTCCGCAGTGTCTGGCTGAGCTCAGTTACATGTGGTAGACAGGAGTCATTAGTTGACTCGGCCTGTGTTCGGGGGTAGCATTTATTCATTTTCTTCATAGATGAAGTCATTTGAACAGTACGCCCATGTTTTGGCAATGGATTGCCAGAAATCCAAGGCATATAGTGATCAGTGATGTCTTTTTGGATTCAGGAGAGACTTTTTCTCACACAATTATGTGATGGGAGAAGTATTCATTGTTTTGAATGACAACACGCTTTAGTATTTGATTTTATAGAGCCCGAAGATTGCAGATACGTACTGAGGCCTTTAATGGCTTCAGAGATTTGTATTATTTTGATAGCAATAACAGTTTTGCAGGGTTTCTCACCTCTACAACTGACGTATAAAAATCTCATCACTGCACAGCTCTAGCATTGTTGTTATGTCACAAAGAGAATGTGATGGCTTTGTATGTGCATCCACAGCTGTAGTGTTGCTTCAGACTAGCCTCTTATGCTCAGCTTAACCTGTGTGTACCTTCATTGCACACGGAGCATGTGTGTCTTTTTGTGTACTGTATATCGGTCTTTAGCATCTGCAAAAAGGCTAATGTACGCTGTTCACATGTTTGTGTGAATTTATTTGTATGTTTTTACAAAGCATACATGCTGTGTGATTTTATGTTGGTCAATATATTCCAGGAAATTCTTTTACCACGGGTCGTGGGCCTTCTGTGTGGGATTTTATGTTTTCTGCAATGTGAACGTGAAACATATTGTATGGATTTTTATCATAGTAACTCATGAGTATTTGAAATACCAAGTGGAGCATCATGCGTGCTGCGTGTGTGTGTGTGTGTGTTCATGCGCATGCGTCTGTTCTCTGTCACCTTTGATAACTGGGCCAGTACTGCTGGGCACCTCTCCCTGCAGACTTTAATCACTTAAAAGGTGTGACTGCTGCAGTAGAACCACACACTTACATGTGTCTGTTCAGTGTAATATAATGACTTTGGCCCTATTTACACTTGTTATTAAAATACAATCTGTATTTAGCTTGTCTAAAGAGATCAATTTGATTACAAAGTTTTTGTTTACTTCTGTATTTATATTAGTTCTTGTTGTTGCATTCTGATTTGATCTCATTTTTATGTATGAGTGGGTTTGGAGGTGGCATTGTCAAAAATAAACATTGCACATCATTAAATGCGCTACTTTACAACCCGTATTAACTTTCATTTGTGGAAAATAAAAGGTCATCTTTTATGACTACATTGACAGACCTACATTGACAGAAAAGCACCATAACTGGTGGGAGCAGATCATGTTGGAGTTTTCAGTGAGTGGATGACATATTGGATGAGTCATTAGGTTTTTACAAATGCAGACATGAACTGCGGTTACACCTGGTAGAGACTGGATCGCAGTACATTAACAAGCATCTTCTTATCCAGGCAAGATACAGATCACACACACATACACTGATATGGCAGTACACATCACACCCACCACAACATGCCACATAAGTAATAGCATAGTTTATTTTCCAACCCTTCTCCTCCCTACATGTCTTTCTCCATCTCTCACACATTAAGTGTTCTTGCACAAAGTAGCCTGCCCTGAGGGGTGTGAGGGTGTGACCTTAGTGTTATTATCACCTCTTAAGGTGCACATCATCTGCAGTGACATGACCTGACAGAGAGCATCATGGCGCAGTCACCTGTTATCAGCTCTTGTTGTTTGTATATCGGCCCTATGGCCACCAATGTAAACCTCCCCCTTAAGAAACCTGGGTGTAATCTTTGACCAATATCTAAACTTTGACCCATATACAAGCTTGTGCAAACCTGCTTTTTCCAAATCCGGAACATTGCAAAAATCAAATCAATGCGATCAATCAGAGAATTTTTTCATGCCTTGGCTACTACAATGCTCTTTTCTCCTGTGTCAGCCAACCAGCCCTGTCCCATCTGTAACTCGTCTGCACCTACTCTTTGCACATATAGTTGAACTTACACGTCTCCTGATATAACTCACTAACAGTCAAAACAGCAAAACAGAGAGCAGATGCTAGCGTTTGGCACAGTTTACACAGCTTAATCGCTTATTGTGCGCTAACTACAAACTGTTTGAGCTAAGGTAACAGTGGCAGTGGCGGGAGGAGTCACAGATCTCTTTTGAGTTGCCATCCTGTTGGCTTGCAGCGCCAGAAGTGGTAGGCAGGTGGTGGGAATCAGTGAACCAGCTCTGCAGCTCCAGGGCATCCTTATGTCAGCAACTAGGCTAGCTTGTTAGCACCCTGCTAGCCTGTGTACTGACAGGAAGCCCAGCAGTGTGAGAGCAAAACAACACCACTTACTTCACTGATCCTCAGTGTCAAACACAGACCGCTGCCCTGCAAGGAAATGTAGCAAGATTCAAATTATATCCACAGTTGCAGATGTACTTCAAAAAAAAAATAGTATGATAGTTTTACTTACTTCATGTCATCTTTTTAGAGTAGACTAAAGCCATTTTTAAGGGAGTATCTTTAGCATGTGCAACAGTCAGTCTGTCTATCAGTTTAGTTCTCTTTGACCTTTTTTTTGTCCAAGACAAAGCTCTGTATCTTGAAAACTGATTGCCAGATGGAGTGCTAATACTTTTGTGACTTTTGTTTCCTAAGTATGTTCATGCTCCTCTGAGGTTAAAACCTTTTCATTTTAGGCACTCCATAACACACTTACACCTAAACCACCTCTCAAAATGTCAACTTTGCAGACATGGCAGATTGCCATTCAGTTTGAGGAGTGTATTCTCCCAGGACAAACCCACTTGATTTTAATGGTGCCATGGCCTTTCCACAACTGTAATGCATGCAGCTTCTAGTGCTGTTTATTCCTTATGTAGAAAAGAAGTAACAAGGGAAATTCAGTATAGGAGACACCATGAGAGTGGACACATTTGGCACCCATTTGGAAACTTGTACACTGAGTTGTGGATTTAAATAGCTACTTAACGGCAGCTGGAAATCTTGTATTTGCTGCCCTCCTGTGCTTTGACTTCTCACCTTGCTGCAGTGATGCAGAAGTGTGTTGCAGGGTGTGTCAGTACACTTTGACATCACTGTTGGGTGTGGCTACAGGTGTAACAAAGCACCCAGCCACACTCGTCACTGATGCTGGTTGTGGTCAGAGGTAAAACATTGAAACTTTCAACCAGAGAGGGCAGTAAAATTATGTTTTTCAGCCTGGTATTAAGTTACTTTTCAAAGATATGCACTTCCTCTATTTGGTCATTCATTGCTCATCGTTTCCTGTTTCTCTTTCAATCTCTTTGCAGGCCGACAAAATTGTTTACTACAATGCCAAAGAGGACGTAAGTACAACTGGATATTCTAATGTGATTAGAGATGCAAATTCTCAAATAAAACACCACAAGCAACCCATATCCAGCCCTCCAGAGATTATTACCATGACAACAAACCTGACAGATAGATTTAATTTATATTATTTTTATTATTATTGATGTTATATCCATTCTTTGCTAAGGTATGTGTCTGTATAAGCAGGGTTTCTTATGCATAATGACCAGTACACATTTTTGGCCCCACACTCAGAAACACATGAGTATACGTGAGACATTGAATGCTTCCCCCGGCCTCAGACGTCATCTGTCTGCTCTTATAAATAGGGATCAGCATCTAATTCCCCTCCACTCTCCCAGTGGGAAAGAACCACACACACAGAGCACACTAATGTCACTCTGTATTTGAGTGACAGACCCTCTCTCCTCTTTCTCTTTCTCTCTGGATGCCTGGGTTTATGTTTCACTGCCTAAAATTTAGATTCAGTTTATCAATCTTTATCTGTCAGTAGTGACATTTCAGTGTCAATACTCAACATTGACACCTTGTCATATACAGTATGTTTACAAACCGAGGTTGTACACACATGCAGAGACCCCTCTTAAGCCAAAAAATGCTTTGCAAGATGGTTTTGAAACTCCAGATTCTGCTTTTTCCCCCCTTTTGTGCAGCTTAATCAGACAGAGGATGGAAAGAGAATGAAGAACCGATATGTTCCAGATGATTTTGAGATAGACCCCGACTTCAAACGTCTCGTCTCGTACAACACCACCGCCGTCCACATCCCTACGGATATATATGAAGGCTGTAAGTTGAAACACATATACACATTCATTGTAGAAAAATGCATACTCTCTCTCATATCGTCTACACATTCCTCTATTATAAATAGTAATACATAGCAAACACCACCTCCCACCCTGCTCTCTGTCTCTCTTTATCCCTGTCACCACTATGTCCAGTATCTACAGTACGTTCCCATGATGTGGAGCTCAGCCTTCCAGCGCTTTCGGCAGTGTACAGTTCCACACCAAGGCTAGGTCATTCTAGTTTATATATAGCCCAGATGCCAACAACCCAATTGCCAGCACACTCTAGCCCCCTCTTTGCCCTGGTTACCAGCTGCTCCTTTCCCTCCCGTTCATTGCTAACCCTGCTGACCTCTGACAGGACAGTTGCACAGAATGTCAACGCGTCTGCCAATGATAGGTCTTTTTGTGGGTGCTTTGTGTTAAGTTGCATGAAGCTGTCAGTTATTTTGGTGTGTTTATCACAAACTTATATTCATGCTTTTCTTTTGTCACTGCTTCTTTCACTGTCTTAACATCATTTTCTAGGTCATTGTTTTCATAGCATTGTGCATAGTTTCATTTTTAATTTTTAGCCATGTTAGTGTCATGGCAATAGGGACTGATGGATTGCAATGAAATGTATCCCCAGAGGATGAATCCAAATGACTTAGGTGATCCCCTGACTTTTCCTCTTAACGCCACCGTGAGGATGACATTTTTGATTTTTTGTGAAATATCTCAACAATTTGCCATGAAATTTGGTATAGATATTCATGGTGCCCAGAGGATGAACCATAATGGCTATAGTGATCCATGCTAACACACTAAACTAAGATGATGAACATGGTAACATTACAGCTGCTAAACATCCGCATGTTAGCATTGTCATTGAGAGCATGTTAGCATGCTCACATTAGCAATTACCTCGAAACACCTCTGTGTCTAAGTATAGCATCGCAGAGGCACTAGTGTGGCTGTAGACTCTTAGTCTTGTTTGATTTTGACAACCAGAAGAACATTTTGAAAGTACAATAAATTCCAGTCCTATTATATGACAGTACTTTTAATAGTGGGCAAGTATACATATTATGTATTATGTAATATATATGTCCTTGCTCTAAGGTTTGTGTGCAGAATGAAACCCTTGACCTTCTTGGTGGCTGTCCTTGCAACACTAAAATGCCTTCTACTCCTTCCTTCCCTGTTTAATGAGAAATGTTGACTATGTGCACATTTTTACAACTAGCCGCCTGTAATAGTAGTTGCAAAGGAGAGAAGATTACTGTACATATTCACATGCATCATACACTGTGACAAGTGGGGTTCAAGTGTTCAAAGGCACTTTTTCAGTACCTGTTGAGGGAGATCAGACTAGCCTCATATGACATATGACCCCCTTACTGCTAGGACTATGTGGAGTGCATACACTTCTCACATCAAGCTGATCTAAGGTAAAGTAAAGTAATCACATACAGGGCTATAACTTCATCAAGATAATTGTCCACCCCCCCTCCTGGAGCCTCTCCCTGCATGTATTGGAAATAAAGCAGGAAAACACACTGGACAGGCCACCAGTCAAACTAGATTTGGCTTACAGTAATTAAATCTGGTATAATAAAGAATGCTATTACAGAATGTGGCCAGCCTCAAACTCTTTTAGACAAGTTTGAGTCATCAAGAGCCACATAATTTGGAGTTTTATCCATTATGACCTTACGGTGTAAAATGTGAAACAGACATTGCTGTAAAATTAATGTCAGCATCAGGGTAATGGCTTTTGTATCAGTATCTTTGGTTATTGCAGCAGGCCGTAACCTTTTACCATTACATGCGTCTTTAAGTGAAAACGATATGATACATGATACATGGTGGTGTATTTGATTGTGGTGAGAGGTGAGTGTTTTAGTTATGTATTCGTATGTTGTTTTCTTATTATGTTTGGGTGACAAAGGTGGTTACTGAGTGTTTATTTGTTGCCTCAGTACAGTATTTCTTTACACACACTGATTTGTCCTTTTGCCAGTGATTTGAAAACAGCAATATGTTAAAGAAGCACAAGCTTCCTTGGAAGAGATAAATGGACTAATGTATGGGTGGATGACTATATACACAAACTGGAGCAGAACCTACTTGCCCACACACAGGCATATCCTCTGGGTTATTAGCCTCTTATTCTAGGACACTAATGAGTATAATGCAAGGACAGTCTGACACACACACAAACACAAGGATGCAGACATGTCTTGATACACACAGAAACATACAGTATAGGTCATGTCCTTCCTTGCAGACACTCTCATACCATACATGCACACACTTAGTCTGGAGGGAAGGAGATTTAGCAATAAGAGGACACAGGCATGGCTTCAGAAAATGGAGACAACATGAAGGGATGCTTGCGATGAGACAAAAGAATTGAATTAGGATTGACATGTGATCTGATAAGATAATCCTAATGAAATCCTGATCAATCCAAAGAAATGCAATGTCAGCCCAAGCTTTAGGGAAACATAATAAAGCAAAACTACATCACTGGCCTCTCACGCTGCTTAACATGACACTTTATAACTAAAATTATATAATTTCACATGTTACACACTACATTTAACAACACACAGCAGGCATCAAAACAGTTAAATAATTTCCTTATACCCAGACATGAGCTAATAGCCTCCTTGGCATTGATTGAGCATTCAATATCAATTTTGGTAATGGCCGTCACACTGGGTTTGCTAAATGCAGTAGACTCAGTCACATGACTTTAATGCCCTTATACAGCGAGTCACTCCACACAAGGTGGACCATAAATGTGCAGAGTGACGGGCCTCTGAGGCCTCTGACTGTGCAGACATTTTTGTCATTGCCAAATGGCCAAATGCACTCAGTTATTTTTACAAGCAACAGTTATAATGATGAAAGGGCGGGGGGTGGCTTTGGGGTGCTGGAGGGGGGGGTTGTTCATTCAGGCATGTTCATCAGTCTGTCTTTTGCTTTTTCTGTACCTATATATGACTTCTGTCTTTTTCTTTCTTTCTTTCTTTCTTATTCTCTTCTATCGTCATGTCGTGCATGCTTTGTTTAAGGCAGTTCTCTTTATTACAAGAGTCCCTTTGTAGAATTCTGTATGCAGGGTCTCAATTAGATGTTTGTCAGAATTGACGCAATTTGTTACATAGTGCAAGTGATTCAGTTAGTGATGCTGACTTTATGAGCCAGGTCTGCTTTGGTACATTATATTTAATTTAACTTTTATTTGCATCAAATCCTCTTATAGCCTTTCTTTCAGCCAGACTATGATAAGAAATTACAGCACTCCCCGTAAAGTGTGCCCCGTTTTTTTTTTTAACGGTTGGTTTACCTTAATTCAAAAAGAAACCTCTAGTGATATCTAGCTATGCAGATTGTTTTGGTTGGAATTATCTCAAAGCCTGGCCCATTTTTTCTCTTTTTGTAATGTTGAAGAAACTGACCATAATGCTCCTCTACTGCAGCATTGTGGCTTATAGATTGTGTGGTATCTGTTTGATCTCTTCCAGCTCTCAGGCAGGTGGTGGAGGGTGGGATCTGGGTGGAGCTCTAGTTAGCAAAGTAGCAAAGCTAGCCTGGTGTTGCTCCCTCTCTCTTTCTCTCTTTCTCTCTCTCTCTATCTCCAAGGACGGGCTGCCACATTGATGCCACTCCGGCTGGCCAGCACTGTCAGCGTTGCCATGGCAATGTGTATCTGAGTGTGTGTGTGAGTGTGTGTCTTTGTGTGTGTAGAAGGAGACACACGTACTTAGACACGCCCTGGTGTTCTATCTTGTTGTGTGGAGAAAGGACTGGTAACCTGATTAGGGGACTTTGTCTAGACAATGCTGGCGTCCTTGTGGTTTTTACTGATGCTGAAGGAGAGACGTGTCATCCACCTCTTCTTCTTTGATTGCCATAGACTTTCTCTACAATCCCCACCCGTTTTCATTCCTTCCTCTTCCTCCTTTTCCCTTCTCCTTGGTTTGTTTTTTAGTTCCTTTTCCCTACTTTCTTCCCTACCTATTTAATCACATTTGCTCTTTTTTCATTCCTCCTCACCACCTTGCTCTGTTCTTCTTTTCCTTCTTTTCCTCTACAGCTCTACCCCTTCACTCCACCCTCCATCACTCCATCCTCCCCTCATCCCTCGCTCCACTTTATTAAGCATATTAATAGTGGGGTGTGTGGAGACAAATGTGCTACTGTCTTTCTCCCCCGCATTAGTCCTGCTGATTGGAATCTATTCTCCCTGCTGATCCAGTGTGGGTGGTCAGACTGGGATTCATTATCGCGTTTATGTGTGTGCGTGCATGCACGCTGGGGATGAATCAGAGTTTGTCTGTGTGTGTGAATGTGTTTGAGAGAGAGAGGAAGGAACACTTGGGGTGTGAGAGTCGGCGTGTGTGTGTCACATCGCATGCACCTACTGTACTGTATATGGATCTCATGGCTGCGTATGCGTGTCCTCTCGCTCATTAGGCAGATTGGCGTGGATGCGATGAGAGGAGAGCGTCGTGGCCTTGGCAGGAGATCCGAGGCTCATCTGATGCCTGTTTGCATCAACGCTGTGTGGCACCTGTCAGCCCGAGACACACACACACTGTGACGTGCTGAGATACTGTGACACTGTGTATGCGAGTGTGTTTGTATTGAAGTCATGGTCCCTGTCGCAAAGCTCACAGCATATAAATTGATTTATTTTATTTTTTTTGCACTCTTGTGCCTCGTACACGTCCTATTTCTTTTAGGGAGCTGGCTGCCAAACTCTGAGTTATCTTCATCTCCATCTTTCTCTTTCGTCATCCTTCCTTCCTTCTTCTTCCCCGGTCTCACTGTCATTATGTCTGCGACCTGTGTCCTTGTGACAAGTTGGATGCCTTCCCAGGATTTTCTAATCAGCTGATTGGGATTCGCATTTGGATTCCCCTCCATGCCAGAAAGTTCCCATCATATTTTAGCTGGCCATAAAACTTCTAAAAGAGTAGTGAAAGGGATTTCTGCAATGTCACATACTGTATTGTTGAATTCTTTCCTGATGATGGTAACCATCAACAAGTGGAAACTTTGCAGCCTCATGATCCAAGTGAGGCATAAAATGGCTTGACTGTCAGTCAAGAAAGCAGTTATCATTGTGTGTGTTTGTTGTGTGAGTAATTGCTCCTGATCTCAAGGCAGTTACTAAAAGGGCTTTTCTCACCGTCATGACCTCGACACCTTTCTCACGCTACAGAGATAAATATGGGAGTCAAGTATGTGTGTGTGCTGGTGTCCGTATCTCTTTATCCCTTCCCCCTGGCCATAGCCGCTATGAGTGTGTTGCGTGTGCCAACATCTTCATATGGCCCTGGGTGGTTTTCACACATGCTAATTATAACTACACTCAGCATTTACTGCTGTGGCATGACCAAATAATCACCTATTTGTCATGACGGTCTCCACACATCACCATCCATTGGCACACATTATCTGTGATCCACTGCTCCTGTCTTTCTCGTTTCCTTCCATCTTTCCTTCTTTTCCGTTGTCTTTAACTTCAACCCCCATGTGTTTTTGTAAAGGCAGGGCAGACCACATCATGATTATTGGGCCGCATATACTTACCGTTTAAGCATCATGGCTAAATAGATAAAGCTGAATTGAGTCCATGGGTGTAAAATCCACACTGTCGACATCCCATGATGGGAGAAATATAATTTTGTGTGGTGTCCAGCAGAGCCACAGCTCAGCTGAAGTCCTCTCACCCCTATTGCTCTTGTTGCCCACATCTCTCCACCCAACATCCCATCCAAATGTACCACTTTTCCACATTTTTTTATTATTATTTTCAGTGCAGAATTGCAGCATCAATTAGCAAGGCAAATCTATTTGACGAATGAATGGTGAGGATTTGTGTTATTGAGGGATTGTAGATAAAGGCATCAGTGTACAGTGGCTGGGTTGTGCAGATCTTAGGTGTGAATGTGATTAAATTGTTGTTTTTCTGGAGAGTTGACATGTGTTGATGTTGGGATATAGGAGAGTGGCATGTCTTGTGGGCTTTCAACAATAAGAACGAGTGTTTTGATGCACGTCATACACCACTGGGATGTGTTGCCTTAAATACCGGTTGTCCAGTGTGTTGTCCTCTGTATTCACTCAGTTGTTAAATATGTACTCCTTTCTGACTGTCAAGACAAAATAATCTGCGTTGGTTATGTCTGAGTGTCTGGTCTTTGTCGGACTGATAATCTTAAGGTGTGTTAGAAGCTAAAGGGGATGTCAGTGCTGTGTGAATGCCTGCGAAAGGGTGCTTTGGTGCTCACATCACAATCAGTAGTGAGTGGCGAAGTACCATCAAGTATAGGCCCCTTCTGATACGATGATTGCAGGTTCTCACCACTTCAGCCCCCACCATGTAATTACTTTCAAATACACAGGCGGTTTCAGCCACCGGCTAGCTGATGACAGGGAACACCACAGGGCATCACTTGGCATGGCACCGTGCAGCTTTCCCTCCTCTCCCTCACCTCCTCCCACCGCCGTCACCCTCATCAGTCACTGCCAGAATCCTGTTTGATTTGTTTTTGAAAGCATCTACATGCCTCACAGGGAATATTTTGTATCTTCTTTTTCATATTCAGTTCCCATGTCTTCTCGCCCCATTAATCATTCTTTCTTTTTTATCTCGCATGTCTTCACTTGTTAACTATGTGATATTTGAATAGCGTGATTTATGAAGCTGGCATGGCTGGGCATCTTTGCTGAATTTATTAGCATCTGAAACGATGATATTTCAGTCCTCATTCTGAGTTGTTTGAAATGGTAACCACTCAGTGTAACACCAATTACAAACCTTAAATGGGTAAGAACCAGAGTCTTGCAGGGACGCGACAGTTACAGGTTTGCAAGACCAGACCCAAAAATCTCAGTAATGGAGCCAACCCGTTACCCGAGACCCACAAACAAAACTTGTAATTTGTTGACTAAATGCCTGGTCACACTGCCATTTACGATGTTTTCCACCTTCAAAAAGTCCTTACTGCAACTATTACAGTTGTTGCTGTGTTTGTTTTGTTTGTTACATGATTTGACTGTCGAGCTTCTAACCTTTTTGTTTGTTACATTATTCGTGTCAATTAAAAAAAATGAGAAAATCCTGGGAACCAAATGTTAGAGGGGAGTCAACAGCATAGTACAAAGAAAATGGGAAGAAGCTTGTAGAGCTATTGTGACCGACCAGCACTAGCATGTTCCTGACTGGCTAGCATGTTAGCCGTTAGCTTGTCAGTATTCACCAACTAGCCCTGCGAGTAGTGCCTACGTCACCAAGCCTCTAGCACCTCCTATTTCACCAGGTTCGGGCTGCGCCACTTTCAGGTGTGACCCGGCCATAACTGTTAAAATGATGTTGGTAAAGGTGAAAATAAAAAATACTGCAACTCTGGAGCTTATTGTTATTTATTTTGCCTGTTTTTATTTTTTCATCTCTCATGTTAATTTCATTCATGGCGGGCCCACATCTAATTCATTTTAACCTGTACCCATGAAGCAGTATACACATTTGTACCCACACATGTACCTGTTACATGAGGGTTACACATTACACAAGTTCTGCACTAACTGCTCGGTGCCAGCTGACTAAAAGTGCCACTCCCAGTGGCTTCCTTCCTTCTCTTCTTCATTTCTCTGTTCACACATTGTGTTGTCATTTCTCTAATCTCATCACAGTGAAAACAGAATCTCGCTGCAAACTCATTTGTAGAACATTCAAAAATTCATGGGACATTGCTTTATTATTTATCATTTAGTATACTGAACCCCTGAAGAAAAACACTTACTGAAATCTGATTTTATTTGAGGCGTTAGTAATATCCGTGTTTGTTGCTCTGAGTATGCAGACACACAAACACACGCACCCTAGAAGTCCCTCAGGCCGTGACGCCATGCCTGACAAATAGAGCTGACCAGAGCTTGCACTGCAGCGGTGATGCTTCTCATTTCTTCCTCTCATCACGGTGACCTCGAACAAGCAACAGACACTTCGCCACAGAGATGGATCTGTTAGCACTGAAACTGTGATTTGTTCCAGTATTTGGCTGAGATTAGAGGACACTGCCTTGCCACGCCTTTGATGTAGTTGCTAAGGGCTCATCAGTGGTGCCTGACCTGCCCATTGGGAGGGGGGGGTGTAATGTGTGTCTGCATCCAAATTCCTGTGGGAGACTATAATGGGTTTGTCAATTTTACAATCTACAATCTAACATAAAACAGACAACAGTGAGTGAGGACACACTCTCCATCTCAGTCATTTATTTTGTCTCTCTTCCTCATCGTGTATCTACACTGACACAAATCACCTAATGGGTTGGTCACTACATTGACTTCCTGCAGTGGCAGCTGGTGGTCAAATGAAATACGGAATGTGCTGTTTCCTTGTTAGTTCACTGTTCAGTGTGAGCAGTACGGGGAGAAAAATACCACTGCTTCCTGTATGTATCTCGTTACCCTGAGACTTCTTGTTACTGATGTCAAGGAAACCAGCAGGACTAATCCATTAAGGGCCATCCTCGGGGAGCAGAGAGATCAAGCCTGAACAAATTGTCACCACTTATCATTGGGACACGCTTTGCTCTACAATACCACAGGGAGCCATTTAAGGCCTGGCCTAAACTCTCTCTTTATCCTACAAAGCATGGAAATAGAGCCTTGGTAAAGAAGGTGGTTGTAAGGAGGGGAAGGAGTGAGGAGCCAGAGGGAGCGTGAGATCCACAGGACAGTGAGCACAGAAATTGAGGGAGAAGTGGGAGGGTGAGAGAAAAAAAAATATTTTTGTAGACTTTATGATAGGGCATTGCTTATTTACTTAGTTAGAAGAGTACACTGAGTTTTTCTTGGTGGCACTTTTATCCAAAAGGACTAGTACTCACTGTACAAAAGCAAAACAGGTTATAAAGCCCTTTTTGTAACTCTGCTGTTTTTGCTGGGTTCACAAAAATGTTATTTTTTGTCATGTGAGTGGTACTATAAATGTTCATGGACACTTTTATAAAAATAAAAGTTTTACACAATTTGAAATTGTTGGGTATTTTGCCTTGATGTGTAAATGTTTTCAGCACATAAATACTTTACACTCAGCTGCCAGTTTATTACCTACACCTAGCTAAAGCCGGTGTAGTCTTACACAGCCCTGTGATAAATCAAACCCTCCTTCAGTTTTTCTTGTAGTTTGTGGTGCTGTTGTATGTTATTGCATTATATTGAGGTGTTTCTAATATTTAGTCTACCCTCATTCATATAAATAAGGTGCACAAAATATTAGAAACATCTCACGGGGAAAGAAGAACCATGTTGGCAGGACAGTATGTCGTAGCAACGTCACAAAATGTACTGATAGTGTAAAATGAAGCAAAATTTCATGGATTTCTTTTCCCTTATTTCCTTTTGTGATAAATCTGTTAAGAGTTTTGCACTAAAGTTCCCATCATGCTTTAGGTGATATAAATTGGAAGTATTTAAAGTATTTTTAGCATTGTCATTGTGAGTATGCTAACATTAGCATTTAGCTCAAAGCACTGCTGTGCCCAAGTACAACCTTTACAGAGCTGCTAGCGTGACTGTAGTCTTGTTTTAGCCTATATAGGTCTACACACATCTGCACCATGAACAGTCATGCTGCACTAGTTCCAGTTTGTTTGCACTGTTAACAATGGATTTACAGACAATTGTCTGGATTACTTTTAATGCTTAAGAGAAAGTCTAAATTTGATTATTAGTAGTCAAGAGCTGAGTTACACAGACTCTAACAGTATGTATGTGACGTCTGTGTGTTCTGATTTGACTGAGGTATGGCTCAATGAGGTTTCTGTTTTTTTCTGGCAAATGCGTCAGTCAAGTGCTAGGGGTTAAATTAAATTTCTTTCTCCCTCTCTCACTCTGCCATGCTTCTCTTTCTGGCGCATCTTCCTGCTGAGTTGTCAATATAATTCACTAACTGAGATACGAGTACAGGTGCTTCACACTAACTCGTCAGAACTCACTTTTAACCGCGCAGCTTCCAGTTGTATGTCACGTACGAGTCTGCCTCAGCAAACCCCAGACCTCCTGCCCATCCCCTGATCTCGCCCTTGTTAGGTTTCAGTTCAAACGGATCCCAGAAAGCAGAACGCGCACACAGCCAGGTCTATAGTGTACACAAGTTTATTGAACAATGGTGACTGGGCGGGCAGAGGCAGGAGGAGAGCCGAGACTTCCAGAGGCTGTAGTAACGACGGCAGGCAGAGCAGGAGGCAGGCAGGGCAGGCTGAGGCTGGAAACTGATACCGGACTGGAGCGTGTCTGAAGCGGAGGAGAAACTGAAGTTAGGCAGAGGATTAGCTGTAGCATGAGCTTAACTAGTCTCAGAGGTGAGTCAAAGGTGAACGCACAGGTGAACAGACAATCTGACGAAGAATGAGGAGCTTCGCCAGGTATTTCAGGACTGCGAAGGTGATTGCTGATGAGCCTCAGCTGCGCCAGGAACCAGCAGGAGACAGGTGGCCATGCCCAGGTGTAGACACAGACAGACAGACGGAAACACAAGGGCAGGGAAAACAGGAGGCAAAACAAAAGGGAACAGGGGAGCAACCCTAACCATAACAGCCCTAATGTTTCTTTTTTTGGTCTTTGTTGTTCCTTTAATCCAGTTGCTCTCAAAAAAGCACACACACATATAGACGGGGGCATCTACACACACACACACACACACACACACACACACACACACACACACACACACACACACACGACAAGTATGAGTCATGCACAGCATCACTTTGACATGCAGCCCACTCTCCCAGGCAGAGCGCTGCCTTTTTCGATCAAACTAGATTGTTGGAGCATTAAGCCAGTAAGAGCTCCTGCAGACAAACAGGTAAACAAAACGTTTACTGTATGTCTGTCCCCTGATACCCGGAAGATGATTTTGTCTTATTCCAGAAATATCAAATTGAATCATTCTGTTTTTGCCTCCCTCTCTCCCCTCTCCCCTTTCTCCTCTCTTTTGCTCACTTTCCACCGCTGTAGATTTTGGTGTGTGTTTTGAGTGTGTGTTTTAAGAGAAAAAGGAGTACAAGAAATGGAAATATCTCATCATAGCAGATTGACGTCAGTTTCAATATCTGTGAGGAGGCTTCCTCTCAGCCGTCAATGTCAGTAGCCTAATACTGGCAAATCTGTGTGTGTGTGTGTGTGTGTGTGTGTGTGTTAGACTTTCAAGCATGGTTTCTCCTTCTTCAGAATTGCTTTTTCGGAGTAAATTGTTTTTGAAAAGCCTTGACATTTTGTGCTTGTGTGGTTTTTATGATTTTGTACTTCTTTACAAATATGACTCATTTAATCTTTCTGTGTGTGTGTGTGTGTGTGTGTGTGTGTCTGTGTGTGTGTGTGTGTTACAGCTACCATCATTTTGAATGAGCTAAATTGGACAGAGGCCTTGGAGGATGTTTTCCGGAAAAACAAAGAAGAAGATCCCTCACTCCTCTGGCAGGTGTTTGGCTCTGCTACCGGATTGGCTCGGTACTTCCCAGGTGAGCAGCCCAGCAGCCAATGGGGTCAGTCCAACAGCCCGCTGACCTTCCTGTGGTCAGTGATGGGGACAGAAATGGCCACCAAAGGGCCATTTCATCATGTTGCAGGCGGATGCATGCAAACACAAGCAGACTTTTCTAAACACTTGCTGTCGGCTGACTTTGTCACAACTCTTTCTTGTGACTTTGGGATGAGAACGAGGCACGACAGCTATGAATCACTTTTTTTGAAAAACATAAATGTGAATACGATCATGACCATTGAATTTCTCATAATGTTCTGAATCAAAATCTCACCCCAAAAGTCATGAGAGTTTACTTTTGAACTGTCCTCTATACTTCAAAGATTGCATTAAAGGAATAGTTAGACATTTTGGGGAAAACCGTATACGCGTACTAGCTTTCTTGCCAAGAGTTTATGAAAAGATGGATGCATGGCACTCTCATGGCTGTGCGCTCAGTATCAAGCTAGCTCGAGAAGGCAATTAGGTTAGCTTAGCATAAAGACTTAATGCAGGGTGAAATACCTGTCTGTCCAAAGTTGAAATTCTTTGCTGGTTCCCTGGCCGATGGTCACCAAGACATTGTTACAGCACTTAACTCCCTGTGTAACCATAACTTGCCAATTTTACCTTTCAATTGTGTACAGATTAAACAAATCAGATGCGTGTTGCTGTAGAGGTGCTGGTAGGCACATTTTTGAATTATGGAGCCAGACTAGCTGTTTCCCCCTGCTTCCATTCTTTATGCTAAGCTAAGCTAAGCTTATCGCCTCCTGGTTCGAGTAACACACAGAAATCAGAGTGGTATCAATCTTCTCATCTAACTCCTGGCAAGAAAGCAAATAAGCCTGTTTCCTAAAGGTTCTAGATATATTAAGATATTCAATGACCTTAAATCCAAACTTAATGTGAAGTAAACATATTTTCTTTTCCCAATTTTTTTCCTTCTGCCAAATCCCAGCATCCCCTTGGATGAACTCGAGCAATTCGGCCAATAAGATCGACCTCTACGATGTGCGCAGGCGACCATGGTGAGTGTAGGCGCTTGTTATCGGACGTGCAGTTTTGTTTCTGTGTCTCTAATCATCTTTGTCAGTCATTTCTCTAGTGTTTATCAAGGGCAGACACGTGGCTCATTCAATCTCCCTGTGTAATTTTCATATTAAATATTGATTTGCAAAAACTGTATTTGCATCTTGCATAAACTGATTACACATAAGAGCATCTGTAGAACACACACACACAGTTTAAAACAATCAAATCCAGGTCTCTGACCAAAGCCAAGCCCACTCAAACAAACACATCAGAGACCAATGATGATTAAGCCACTGCAGATCAAAGAGTACCAATACAAAAGCTTCATTAGTCTCCTAAAAATGATGAAATCTGGCGGGAAGCCACCAATATTCTTTTAACCGTGTTATTAAATTTCATTAGCCTCAAAAGCCCTATAGGCTACTGAGCACTCAAACTCTGAACAAAGACACACAACCGTTTGTTTATTAAAGAATACTAAGGTCTGATTGATTTCAAATGCAAATGATAGGAAGTGATATTTGTTTACTTGCTCAAAGAGAGATAAGAGTGAGGAGACTGCAAAATGTCTCATAACTATTATGTGTGCTGAAGTCTTTGTGTTGTATAGATTCCTTAGAAATTAGTTACCTGCATTGTATTAATTGCCTCTGTGTGTGTATGTGTGTGTGTGTGTGTGTGTTTCCACTTCTATACATATGTACATCTCTTTATGTGCTCAATACCCACGACCTTTGTGTGTGTGTCTGTTATTACTCACCAGGTACATTCAGGGGGCGTCGTCACCCAAGGACATGCTGATCCTGGTGGATGCGTGAGTGACGACCTTATGATTCATCTATTACAGTCATATTTTATTTTCTTTTGCGCGCCAGGGGGCCCCGATGCTAACTCTATGACTGGCCTCACCCTGCTGGGCGCTGCTGCGTTGCGCTCACGGCTGCCTCGGCGCTCGTGTGACACTGACAAACAAAAAGCAGTCAGTGTATTGGGCTACTTCATCATTTACAGTCCAGTTGTTTCTTCGTGTGATTTTTCAAAATATGAAAATATATATTGGTGACATGTTTTTAAACATTTACATCTTTAGTAGGCTTAGTGCTGAGTGCCACAGACCAAGTAGAGGTCAGCAAATTGAGAGATGGACTAACGCATTGTTAGTTTTTGTCTTTTATGGAATTTGTTGAGCATAAGGAAAACATGGGAAAACGCCAGCTCTATCCTTTAATGCCTTTTTAATAGCATTATTATATTGGTGCTTTTTTTCCCCTTATGATTGGCGATGACTCACCATTTGCTTATCCACTTTATTATTTACCACAACCAGTGGAACTACAGTACAAGAAATGCCTGCTGCATGCAAGAACACGTGATTGTGAGTGTGGTGTATTCTTGCCAGCGTCAAAGTGATTTGTCTGAATGTTTCCACTCAGGTGGAGTTTCATTAGAAATGACACTCATGGCACGGCACCAGAGCTAAATGACAACACAGTATGATGAATGAAAAACCTGAAAAATTTGTCCACTTGCAGCTCTTAACACAGCTCTGGTAATTGGCACACAGAGGATTGATGAGGCTTATTAGACATTAAAAGCTTTGTTGAAAAAACATTACAGCTCATTGTTCTCCATTTTTCCAGTTTCTGTCCTTTTCTGTTCTTTTACCTGCACGAACCAATTTAGTGGCGCATTTAAAGATTTATCAGTGCAGGGTCCCCGTCTTGTTTTAGCAAGAGCAGTACAATATAGAAAATTATCAAAGAAGTCTGGTCCTGACTGTGCTGAATGCTGAGATTTTGTTATTCATTCACAGTTTGTGTGCAAGTCATTAACTGAGATATGGCGATGACATTTAATGAAGATTACTAATGATAGCATTTTTGTTAACAATGATGGATAATTCTATAATTTAGCCTGCTTGTTAATGGAAGATACTTGTAGTCACGAGGTCTGATATTTCTGCTTATAGCTCATAAATTGTTTTATTTTTTTCAAAGCAGAAGGCTTTAAACATTTTTTTAGTCTGTTCAACTTCTTGATGCATAGCAAGATATCTCACACACTGCTATGAAGTTTGGTGTGGAAGTTTATGTGTTGGAGACCCACTGACCCTTCCTTCAGTGCCCTGATCAGGCAAAAGCCCCATTTGTCTTGTACACAAAATATCAAAGGGCAAATTATTTATCCATCTATCCATTTTCTTATTTGGCCGTGGTGGCAACCGGAAAGCAGAGGAGCACAGACATAAATTTCCAGAAAATCACCCAGGTTATTTCACATTAGAAAATATACTATGACATTGATTCATGTTGTAAAACACAGACCATCTTTGTTCCAAACTGCAGGAGTGGCAGCGTTTCAGGTCTCACCCTCAAACTCATCCGAACGTCCGTCAGCAAGATGCTGGAGACCCTCTCTGACGATGACTATGTGAACGTGGTCTATGTGAGTATTCACACAACTAATACTTTCATTTCATCACCAGTAGAAATAAAAGCAGCTTATACTATTATTTACTTTAGAGATACTTCTATCACTTCAAGTTACAAAGGTTTTTTTTAAGCAAAATTCTGTCCAGAAAGTTCTTATGATTCTGTATATGTATTGAATTTCCAGGTGCACACATTGCTGAATGTTAATGTGGACATATTTGTGGCTTGGCTGTTTGAGTCGCTTTACTTCTGCGGTTTGAGTCATTGTTTTTTTTTTCAGTGACTTAATGTGTCGCACATGGATGGATCTTTATTGTGGCTGCATATGTGCATGGATGGATGCATGCATGCTTGTGTGCTCATTTGTCTGACTCAAAGTATCTGTGTATGTGTGTGAGTGCACATGTGTTTATGTAGGGATGTGTATGAGAGACATGTCTCAAGAGCATCAGAGCTGAATCCGAGTATGTGTGCCTAATAGAGCGAACACATGACACATCTTGAGTAAACCCTGAAATGCCACAAGATAAGTTTGACAAATGAATGTGTGCTGTATTTATGACCCACACTTTGAATCAGTGGAATGTAATGGAAAAGCCACTGCTAGCCTAATAGAAATTCTGTAGAAATCTGAGGCATCAAAGGATTTACTGACATGGGGATCGAGGAAATAATCATCCATCATCATTTAAAGCTCCATAGCAGGCTGCATAAGGCAGATTCATGCTTCCTAGCAATATGGAAAGAAAAGTAACACCATTTTAAATGGTTACTGTGCTTATTTCCCTCTATTGAAGGGAATTTGTGAGGAGTCGAGAAGGCATGTTGGAGGTAATCACACTGGACATAATTTTTAGGACTGAAATGCGGACAGCACCACTGTAACTTGTATTTTGACCCTTTAGAGGCACTGCTAGTATCCACCTCTTTATGCTGTTGCTAGGCAACCATAAAACTGCTGCTGTCCGTCACTTTGTGAGCGAAGCTTGTGTAACTTAGCTAATGTTTTTAGCTATCTAAAGAACACCCACAACACTTTCATACATATTCTCTGGTGAAACAAAGTGAGGAGAATTAACCACTACCAAGTTGTCCTTGTTTTCATTGAATGTAACAGAAGAAGGTCTAGTAGAGGTCCTCAGCTGTTTTTATCTGATTGGACAAAGGAGGAAAGGTTTCAAACACATTGAAAGTAATGAAATAGAGGTGACTCTTACTGTCAAAATGTCATTGATGCATAAGTCAGACACATTTGTCCTTTCACTGAAAAATCTGATTACACGAGAACAAAATGACATTCCTTCAATGTAACTGAATTAAAAGCCCCATACCTGCCCCCTCACAGAAAACAATAACAGGCTGTCAGAAGGAAGGCAAGCACAACTGAACAAGACATGTCAAACCTTCCCGGCAGAAGTAGCAGACATCCACAGCCCAGAAATGAAGGATTCAGTCTTCGGTACTTCTGCAGTTACCTGGTGGTACGTGGAAAATTACGAAGCTCAGCTAATTTGAAAAACAACAGAAATTAGTATTTGATAAAATATATCCACATATTTGTGTTTAGGAGAAAAATCAACAGGCAAGAAGATCAATACCACTCCCATGTTTGTTTGTTAAATGTAAGGCTGCAGCTAGTAGCTAGTTAGCTTAGCTTATCTCTGGCAAATAATCCTGTGTGTGAAATCATTTTCACACATTAAATTGTTTAAACGAACAAGATATAACGTGTTAATTAGTGAGCTTAAGAGGTGCGGGAACGAGGATTTTGTTCGGACAGAGCCAGGCTAGCTGTTTCCCCGTTTTTAGTCTTTGTCCTAAGCTGAGCTAACTCTCAGCAAGAAAGAACTCTTGCTTTAAGCCACTGTCTTGTTTTTTCTTGTCTTTTTCGCTCTTGTTCTCTCTGTGTATTTTATCTTATAATGGATCCCACACATAAAAGCCTCATTTTTTTACCAAATGTCACATCACAAACTTACATTTACATGTTTTTTTTTATGTACAAAGTGGGCATGAATCACCGGTGCTTTTTCATATCAGAAAGCATTTGCATACCTTCAGCATACAGGTGGTCTGTCTGGCTGCAAACTCCTCAGCTTTCCCCCCAGTAATGTCCATTTTGCCCCTTTTTTCAGTTTCAGTCTTGGTCAACTTACATGCATCTTTGGTGCAGGATACATCATGTACTTGAATGTGCCTGCACTCCATCTGAAATCTCCCTCTCAATCCTTATTTGCCTCCTTTTTGTGCTTTTCCTAATGGGAGGGAACATAAGTGACTTTTTCAGTTTGCTTTCCAAATGAAACATTAATTACATTTTCTTTCACTTCCCTTAATAAAGCAGTGGTTTATGTTTTTGTTTGGAGCTTTCAAATCAGCTAAGTGAAAGGGCTTTTGAAGTTAATGAAATCAGGCAGCGGTATAATAAGAATATTGATGGCATCCAGCTCAGTTTATAGACCTTCCAGAAGCATTTTGAAGGTACAATCTGTTATAACCTTTCATAATAAAATAGTGTAATTAAAGTGACTGGTTCTGCTCTCAGCTCTGTTGTGTGTGTGTGTGTGTGTGTAGCTGGTTTGCATGTAATTCTGTCTAAGTCACTCATTAAGGCATTATGTTTTTGTGTGTTTTTAGAGTGAATATGTATAAGCAATATCTCTGTGTTGCCCATGAAGTACATATATCTGTGAGTCTGTATATCTAAATGATCCTTTGTGCTTCCAGTATGTTGCTGTGACTACCCTGAGGTGTCTCACTCACACACACACATAAGCACACACAACTTATTAACCAGAGAAAGTGAATAAAATTCCATTCCAATTACTGTCTAACCCTTAATTACCTGAACTAGAATGCAGTATAAATGTTTACTGGAAAGAACTATGTAATTTGGTGCTAATCCATATTCTAACATAGTTATTTGAGCTAAGTTAGTTGTGCTGAGTTCATGAGCAGTTTTTGACTTTCGGAGTAATTGTCTTTTTAAGAAATAAATGAAAAATCTTAAATGCAAAAAGAAAAGAAATTAATTTAAATCCAAGTAAATATTAATTTATTATTGACACTTTATAGTCTATATTTGTTGAATTGTAATTGTATCTTCAGTTGACCTGCTGTGAACAGACTCTTTAGCTTATGCACGCAATTAATTGAAATTAATTAACTTGGAAGTGTACCAATTGAACACTGTCTTCATTTTCCCCATAATTTGTAGTTCCAATTTACGTGACTCTATCCAGGAAGCTTATTAAAACATTAGAATTAAATATAAGTTGCTTTCTAGAACATTTTTTAAGAAAGTATGCGACCCATATCTATGCAAACTTTGAGGCTGAACATATGTGTATATGCACTAAAAAGGTAGGCATTAACAGCATAGGACCACGGTGGTGACTATAAACAGTCTGAGGTATTTTTTTAAATACACAAACATATATATAGAACATGCCCACATACAGTATGCTGTTCTGCTGAGCTTTTATTACAGTGTCTGAGATATTTTAAGATGTGTTTTATAAGTTAGATGAAGTTCTGACTGAAGATGGTTTTTATTAGTGTGTGTGTGTAGGCGTGCGTCTGTTCAGAGGACGAATGTCTTGGCAGTATTTGCCCTGAAACTTCCGCCAACATGTTGAATAGTTGGAAACAGTCAGTGTGAGCTGCAGCATCCTTTGGCGTTCTAAAAACATAAACCCGTGTGAATAGAGAAAAATTAGCAAAGAGGTGACACTTAAATTGTGTATTTTTATCCTTTGCTCATAGATGCTGGATTTTAGTCCTTATTATCTTATATAATTTTGCTTAAATTGTCACTATTAACCACTCTGATATTTTTACTCTGTGTTTTGCATGTGTTGCAGTGATCTCTGAAACATTTCTTCTTGCTTCTGGGAATATTTTTTTGAATAATATAGAATATTTGGTCTGCTTTGACACCTCACTTAAACTGACAGTCATCTCTAAAGGACTTGTCTTTGTAGCTGCCCTTGTCATTGTACTCAGAGAGTACAAAGCTAGAAAGTATCTTTCAAGTGCCATTCCATTTATTTTGTCACCCATATTTGACATTTTATGTAACCGTACAGTAAGATCTTTGTTTTTCAGCTTGCGAATTCCACCTAGACTTTTAGATTATCTCAAGCAAAAAGTACAGTTCACTCAAGTAACCAGCTGTGCGGATCTAAGCAAATGTTAATCAAGAAAAGATTCAGATCAGAATAGTGGTGAGTATCTGCAGATGTTCAAATTTCTGTCGCAAGAAATCCTAAAAGTTCTGTAAAAGAGGTGGACCTCTTGTGTGTATGCACATGTTTGAAAATGCGTGTGTGTGTGTGTGTGTGTGTGTGTTTTGAACATGATCATGATTGCAGTCAAGGCCAAAACAGATGTTGGGTATTAATGAGCCATGTCCCAGTCTTCCATAGATGCTGTTGTGTATATGTGTGCATGAATTGATAGGGTTCCATCTGTTCCTCCACATTAACTATTCACCAATATTAATCTGAAGACACTTTACATGTAGAGTTGTGTAAGAGTAATTTAACCAGTTACAGTAGTATCTGTCTCTATGGCATAATCCCTCTATAATCAAGCTCTTTGTTGTTGTTTTTTTTACCTCCTTATGCCACTGTTTTCACATCCCTACCTGCTCTCCTGCCAATCCTTCCTTCTGCTCCTTTAGCTCCCTTCGGTCTGTGCAGATTTGATTAAGACTGATTGCATTTCACACATGACAGATTTTTTGCAACAGCAAAGCCAAGAAGAAGTGTTATTAAATTAGATCTATATACTTTATAACATCTGTCAATAATTATTTATTTTATTTGATCTCCAGTGGAATCAGTTTAATCTCTCTCTTGAAATACCTTATGTTAAGTCAATCCTATGTGTTTAAAGGGACACTGCATGACTCCGTAACGAAGGGAAAACAGGCCACATATTTAACAGAAAATATGTGCAAGTGCCTTCCCTCCACTTCCCATCATCCCTCCTTCCCTCTTCCCTCCAGTTCAATGACAAAGCCTCGAACGCGTCCTGCTTTGAGAACCTGGTGCAGGCCAACGTCCGCAACAAGAGGATGCTGAAAGATGCTGTGCAGAGCATCACTGCCAAGGGCATCACCAACTACAGAGGCGGCTTCGAGCTGGCCTTCGAGCAGCTCGCACAGGTGAAGTGTCAGTGTGGGCATGCGTGGTGGAATATTTGTGTGGTACGTGTGTTTGGCTAACATAAGGACGTAGGAGTGTATGTGTGTTTGGCGGATGGGGGTAGGGATGGTAATGTTGAGGACGTCGCTGTTGCATCTGTTCTGTTTGTTTTTATTATTTTATTATTTTATCCAACAATGTCCCTTGAAATATACAGACCAACCCAGAGGCTTGATGAAACCCTGTGAATGTACCTAACAGTCTGATATAATTTATGTTCATTTAATTTCAATTTCATTCAATTATGAAAATAATGAGGGAACATAGGACACGCTGACAACTCAATCCCAGTGGTGTTTTAATGAAGAGTGAGTGTATGTCGACCTCTTCTGGTTGTTTCGGACATTGCAGATTTTTGTATCAGTGCAAGAGCTCATATTTCACTTGCCATATGTATAAAGATGCATTAGCCTTAAATTATATATGAAACCTCTTCTTCAGCCTCTTCCTGTAACAATATGAATGTGTGGTTATTCACTTTCCTTGGTTAAATAAACATTTTGCCTTTGTATCGACTAGATGAATGTGTCAAGGGCCAACTGTAACAAGATTATCATGCTCTTCACTGACGGAGGAGAAGAGAGAGCAGAGGAGATCTTTGAAAAATACAACCCTAAGCAAGCGGTAGGACTGCGAACACAAGTTCAGAGAGTAGAATACAGCCGTCTTCGCTTTTCACCATATTCACCCTTTTACTTTCTTTCTTCTCACAGGTGCGCATCTTTACATTTTCAGTAGGTCAACACAACTACGACAAAGTACCAATACAGTGGATGGCCTGCGCTAATAAAGGTGCAAAGTGTCCATGTGATCAAACTACAGAATGGCCCTTTTAAGTTAATCTCAAAGTTTGTTTTGTCAACCTGAAGTTGGTAGATTGTCAATCCCAGAATTACTAGATTACTAGATGAATATGAATATAGCATCTTGCTAAACACATAAAATGCACTCCACTTGTCTGATCATTTGAGCTGCTTGATCTTCAGTAGTTGTGGTAATCTCATCTGAATGGAGCTTCTGTTGTGGACAATGGATGTTAGAATAAACTTATATCTTTGTCTCAGGGTACTACTATGAGATCCCATCTATAGGTGCCATCAGGATCAACACTCAGGTAAACTTAAATTCACTCACACAGCACTACCATGGATACACTTATTCATCCATGAATGGTTGCTACAGGTCTTTAACTCCAGCTCTCCCCCTGGCTCACTTAACCAGCTGTGTATTGTGCCCTCTTGTGGTGGAATGACTCATGTGCATGTAGCAAATTAAAACTGTAGTCCTTCTTCTCATCCTTTTTTGCAGGAGTACCTGGATGTTTTGGGCAGGCCTATGGTTAAGGCTGACAAGAAGGCCAAGCAGGTTCAGTGGACCAACGTCTACCTGGACGCACTGGTATGTTATGTGTTATAACAGACACACATCACGTGATTGCACGCAAGTTTGTGTAAGGACAGAACACGCTTCAAGACAAGTGTGGGAAAAGTCAGTGGCATTTGTAGTCAAATGTGGAGCTCTGCAAGACTGAGAAGAAATCTGCTTTCTGTCAGATGAAGAATTTCAGATAAGTCTTGTTCAATTCTGCTAAACATTTGCTGTTTGTCATCCTGGTAAACTCAACTTCAACTCCGTTCCTGTAGTGTTTGTGACAGGGCACATTAACTTTATTTCAAAAATGCTTCATCAATCAGTTTTTTGCGGTGCTTAAGCTTCTGTCAAGATTAACTTTTAGGCGACAGTGTAGATAAGAAACCAGTCTGGTGAACTGAGCCAAATCGTTTGGATATTGTCATCAGTTTACTGATAAGACGCTGTCAACTTTTGTGACAGTATTGACCTCGTCACCACCAGAAATGTCTCTGCCTTTTGTTACGAGAAACATCTTATTTTTAAGCTGTAGCTGTTGGTTTTCCAATGACCCATTGATACCCATGGTACATGTATGGTGTCAGTGTTGGACAGCTGTTTAATGATGTTTTATTAATTAATCAGAGGAATCACACAAAAATAGATAACACACTGTGAAGTATTCTGCAAATTTATGCCATTAACAATTATTTTGACATTACTGATTTGCCTACATACCTAATTTTTGTTCAATATGCTGTGTGCTTCATCTTCCAGGAGCTTGGCCTGGTCATCACTGGAACTCTGCCTGTCTTCAACAAGACCAACACAGGCTCAAAGGTAGGCAAAAGACTACTTTTGGATTCTCATGTTACTCATCCTAATTTACTAATTTATTTTATTGACACAGTTATTGTAAGTCCTTCCCTTTGTATATTATACATGCTTATTCCCTGATTGTTTTTTGATTCACTCACTCATTCTGTCTTCTTTCGCGTCCATCTTGTTTACAACTGACTTAGCGACTAAATTTACTGTATGTCTGACACTTTGACCCCATGGGAGAATTGAAGTCTGTGGTTTCGTGACATGCTATAATGTTTACCAGACTAGAAAAATAAACATACAACATGAATACTCTCAGTTATCGTCTCATCCTTTATCCTCCTCTTTCTTGTGGCTCTTCCTTGTATCCTTTGTTGACGCTGAGGTCCCTCAAAGCTCTCCCACGTGCCTCCACAGGAAGAGAATCTGGGATGTCACAAAGCAAATGTCAAAAAGAGATCAAACCTGCAGATCAGAGAGAGACAAATGATCCGGTAGCTAAGTGCTTCAAGATGAGTTTACATGTCTACCTCCAAGGACTCAGGGTTACCTCCACCATGGCTGAAAACGAAGGCTGGAAATGCCTTGTCAGTGACTCATGGTGGCATGTAAAGCTTTTGGGAATGAGACTGTCCAGATTTCTATTGCACCCCATTTCCTTGAAATCATTCAGAATGCACAGAGGGACTTGACTCATCCAGAAAGAACAACAGGGCTCATAAGTGGCTCTTACAGTGACTCTTTCTACCCCTGATTTATCTTATTTTTTCTTCCCCTATGGTTTTCTCTCAGAAATCTCAAAACCAGCTCATCTTGGGGGTTATGGCTATTGATGTTTCCCTGGAAGATATCAAGAGACTGACGCCTCGGTTTACTGTAAGCGCCCACACTACTTAAATAAACACATACAGAAACCAGCCTATTTATACAGTAGACGTTATATTTGGTACCTTCCTTTCACAGATAACTCCCTCTCTATTTCCTTTTTCCTGTAGTTTGGACCAAATGGCTACTACTTTGCCATTGACCCCAATGGATATGTGCTGCTCCACCCAAATCTCCAGCCACTGGTAGGCCAAATCACTCGACTATAATTCAGAGCAACCAGATGTTTGTTTTGTTTCTAGGGACAGTCCTGTCATTTGGTAATCGCATTTTCAGCTTTCTAAATTCCAATATTGGTTAAACCGGTGAGAAAAACATAATATTCTTGATTGTCAACAGGCTTTTTGTAATTGAGAATACATAAAGGTTCTTGTCTTTCAACTATTACTTATTACTGAGTTTTAGCAACCCACTGTTACATGTTACAAAATGCACCTTTGCAGAAAGATTTAATATCTCCGTTGCCCTGCATAGGAAGTATTATTTTAGCATTAAATTGACATAGCACAGCATCTCTGCTGCAGATACAATGTTAGCCTGAATTACCACACTGACTTTGTTTGTATCATTTGGCATCATTTCAGTTCTTTTTTTAAAACGTCCTGATAAAATGGGTCCAGAATGATGTTTGTTGAAACATGGCAAGATGTTTCTCATTGACCCTTGAAATATGCGCTCTTCTTGTGAAATTACCCATGCACAGATTGGTCACAGATGATTACAACATCCAAAAGTCACTTTTAACAGATAAACTAGTCCATAATTAGTTCCCTGTTCAAGGCTTTTAAGTATCAGAATCTGTTTTGGAAACAGAAGATCAATAACTGATGTTTTCTTCTCAATGTTTCTCCTTTGTACTCAAAGCCCATAAATTATAAATTATAGTATGTGCCACAGACTAATTACTTGCATTTCTATGCAGACTGCCAAGTTTCATGAACCTGTAACTCTGGACTTCCTGGATGCAGAGCTGGAGAATGAGATCAAAGTGGAGGTTTGGAAAATAGATTACTCCAACTCCTATGATTCCATGAGCTCGTATTAGAATTGATAGCATTGTAATTTATGAATGTAGTATGATTGATTTTCTTTTCATTTAATTAATTAATTAATATATTTTTAATTATTTGGTTAACAGTTACGAAGAAAAATGATCGACGGTCTAACAGGGAATTACACAATATCTACATTGGTGAAATCCCAAGATGAGGTAATTTTATAATGAAAGGATGTTGGAGTCCATGACAGTTCTAAACACATTTGCTTAGAAAATGTATCATGTACTGACCAAACTGTCGTCCTCAAAGCGCTATATTGACTTGGGTCAGAGAACATACACCTTTGCGCCAGTGAAGGGGACAGATTACAGGTAAATATCATATGTTAAGTACAGTATGTCTCGTGAATTGATAAATTCATTGCATGTGTGAAGTACTTTTTACCAAACCTCAGTCCAGAAATAGAGGAACTCCAGATGCTTTGCACTAGCACAGTTTGCAAAATCATAATTGCATAAAACCCTTTTGTTCTCATTGGGACTGGAGCTGGACGGTGGTGTTAGGTTCAGGACAAAGTCCAGGCACAATTTAGAGAGATCTAGGTGAAGCCATGAGGGGCCAGTGTTCACAACTTATGTGTACTATTTGGAAAATTCAGCCTCCTGCTAAAAAATGCTTAGCAGGACTTACTGACAGATTTGCTTAGAGAACACAATGTTTGTGTTTTTATATGTGAACTGGTTGGTTGAGCAAGATTGTGTGCATGCAGTTAATGTCTCAGACAATGAAATGCTGACTTGATTCAACAAAACAGTGAAACAAAAGAACAGATTTACAACATTTCTTGCAAAAACTTTAGTAAAATCACAAAATAATTGCAGAACAGAAGCTTAAAGTAATACTGTGTATGGCAATAAAAAAAGTTACATGCAAAAATACTTACTGTTATGATATTTTGGTATGAGATTTTTTGTGTGTGTGTGTGTTCTCTCTCAGCCTGGCCCTGGTCCTTCCTGAGTACAGTATGCATTACATTCGGGCCAAAATCGGCGACACAATCACCCAGGCAAAATGTAAGTGCTGTCTAAATCAGTTCAATCTCTTGTGCCATTCTTCGTTTTCCACTCAGTAACATTTACCTTCCATTTATACAGACAGTAGATGAATGTTGCTGGTTGGAAAATGACTGCTAATCTTCTCCAGTGACTTTATTGCTCTCCATGTAAGGCTGAGAAACACTCGTGCCTCAGCTCATGGTTCCTATCCATCACTTATAGTGCCCATGCTCATATACACACACACCCATATACATCTACACCACCCCTGCATGCCCTCGCCTCTTGTGTCGCTATGGCAACACACCGCCTCAGTTGTGGTGCTGTTCAAAGTTTTTGTTGCCAGACAGCGGGACGAGTGGCTCCAGTGTCCCCTTTCACGCATATAGTACTCATCAATTCATTTAGCTAAGTACGTCACTCTGTGTGTGTATGTGTGTGTGTGTGTGTGTGTGTGTGTGTCTACAAGAGGCTGTATGCGTGTGTGTTCATCCTCAAGCCTATTGGATATTATACAGTGGTTCAGAGGTTCCACATGTGCGGCGTTGTCGTCTCATGTCTCTTTTGAGCTCTGTCTGTTCCCACTAGTAAAATATGTCATTGACTCATAGTGTTACTCAAAGGACAGTTTTATAATGTGTATGTCAGTGTGTGTGTGTGTTCACAGCAGTTAAGATGGAGCTGTCCCTGATTAGATTCTGTCCCCCTTTGTGTTTGCTGGTCCGCCTGGCTGCACTCAGTGGCCCAAAGTGGGCTTTAAAGAACGTTCTGGAGATTTTGTGATGCACAGCAAACCAGCCTAGACAACCATACTCATGGTTTAGTATGTTTTAAAAAAAAAAAAAAAAAGCATGTCATATGTTTTAAGTCTAATGTCCCACCTTTAGTCAGTTGGCTACTCTTTATTCCAGAAAGCTGTGAAAATCAACTGGCAGAGACTTGAAGCTTGCTTGATGTTGGTAATCCATCACAGTGAACATTTCAGCGCCTTTATTTTTTTCTAGCAGAGTTTCATTAAGTGCAGTTGTGAGCAGGGGGCAGTTTGAAAATTCTCCTTGGTGGTGCTTTTGAGGTTGTTCCAATGTCTGAGATGTAGGTGTTTGCTTGGCACCCGAATGGTGTAAAGAGGACACAAACATGAATAAAAATAAAACGAATACGATCATATGAATTTGGTAATTTTTGCTCTAAACTGGTTGTCGTTTTGCAGCTGACTCTGAAATCTTGAATTATCTGTGAACTCACCAACAGAGAGAGTAACTAACTAAAAATGCAAGTTCCTGCAAGTTGATTTTCACACTGATTTTAATAGCACACAATGGATGCTTAAATGGTAGAAAAATAAGTAAGTAAGTAAGAATAGTAAAGTGTACAGTTTACAATAGTTGTAATTAATGGTAAAACTTGGAAACCCAGTGATGGTGTCCTTTAAAATTCAATGAAAAATCTAGTTTAGGCAGTTTCTGTCCCCAAATAGGAGGGAAGTCCCCCTAATGTAATGGCATGAGTTTTGTCCCCACAATGTCATAAATACACATAACCACAAATAAAACATACACACACATACAGTATATCTTACTCTAAATTACCTTAAACACCCCTTGTATCTTCCACCAGTAACACTCTTAAGTGTTTTGTGTGTTTGTATACAATATTGTTATTCAATGCCCATTTGAATAAAATATTGCATAAACCTGTTGGCTTCTTTTCAAATTCCCTCTTTCCTCTCCTCATCTTTTTATCCTCCTCCCTCCTCCTGTTGTCCTGCCTTACTCAACTCTTGACCATTCCTGGTGTGTTGGACCCCCCTGCAGCGTTTTTGGGCAAGTATTCTCCTCCTGTGCTTTCCCTCATAACCCCTGTCTTCTTACTCTCACACTAACAGCAGACTTTGGATGTAACTTCACTTGTAACTTGGTGTTGCAGACTCACTAACACACAAACATTTTGTTTTCACTAACTGTTCTATTCTTCATTTTGTGGCTTCTGATTAATGATGACAATTCTGTTACACTGAATCAGGCTGCTGGCGTCTGCTCTCAGAGGCAGCGCTTCGCATGCAATGCGCGCCCACACAGTGTGTCGCAGATGGTGCGTGTATGTCTGTGTGCGCATGTATGTATTTAACCCCCACCTGTTCCAATGGCCCTCAGATGTGGTTTTGGCACTAACCCGATGTAGCAGGAAGAACAGAGAACAGGATGTTTGCATTATTTAAAGGTGAAGCCATAAAGGAGAAAGCTGTGAGTCTGTGCCCAAAACATGAGTTGGTGCTTTTTTTTGTTTTGTTTTCTCTTTTTTGAATCACTTCAAGTTTTACAACCTTGTTAAATAACTCCTAATGAAAGACAGGATCCCTCTTAACACACTAAGCTTAATCTCTTCTGTTTGTCCTCCTGTGTGCTTTGTCATTAGTCTTGTCTTGTTTGTGGTCATTAAATCAAACATCTCCACAGAACTTTTTTTTAGCTCTGTGGTTTTACTGAAACTGAAGCCCGATTTGTGTGTTTCATACTTTTTCAGAGGGTGAATGTATATGTCAATTTAACACACCAAATGAACTTGAAAACATCTCATGTCCCAATTCCCACATCTATTCTTCATGCATTTGTTAAGTCAGTGTGGGTTCTTGTCTTGCATGTTTTTGTGTGTGAGACTGATTCGTGCTGAAATCCATTCACATTTTGGAAGGATTGTAGCTGCATGTCTTAGATATTGTACTGATTCAGTTATTCACAAAATATTCACAAAACTGGCAGGAATGTCATCATCAGTGTGAAAAGGCGTGTGAAAGTGCAGAAAATATAAGCAGTCATCACTCCCCAAATCTCCCTGCTATCCATCATTACTAGAAACCTTGTTGGATTAGTAAGTGGTGACCGAATATCAAAGAAAAAGCACATGGGTGCAATTATTTCCCAATCATGACCACCGAAGAGGACAAGGAGTAGCCCATGTCGTCATGAGAAATTTTGCTGTACAGCATAATCAACTGTCAACGCGACATGCTTTGGAGAATGTCAAAGGAACGTTAAGGTTATGAGCTGTGGTTAATATTCCTCAGTTCATTCCTATGTGCAGTATTGTAATGCAAATACATCACCAAATTGCAGTAACTCCACAGATTTACTGTATCACCAAAAGAATGCTAATACTAATGCTAAAAACACATCTAAATCATAACTTTAAAAGCTTCTGACCACATTTTAAGCCTCTCTTTATGTTCTCCGTCAGCGCTGTCTCCATTTACATCCAAAGGCCTAAAACCTTTTGTTTGGAATCCAATATTTCTATTCAGGACTCGCTCTGTGAATAAAATATTGTGTCACCTTTGACCCTTGTGGTTTTACCCTGTGTTTTTTTCCTCTTTCTTTTCCCTCTTGTCTTTTCCTCCCCGGGGGATGATTCTCTCGTTCGCTCACTTTCTCTCTGCTGGGATTTTTTTCCACTCCAGGGAAAGATGGCAAGTATTTTTTTCCTTTACTTTAATCTCCGTCCTCCTGTTCTCGAGCCTTGTCGGTCCTTTACCCAGCATGTCTGGCCAAGTCTATTCTGGTCCTTGTTATTTATACCTGATTTTCAGTTGTTTGTGCAAAACTGTATTCTTTATAGTGTTACGTTTCTGTAACTTTTGCTTCAGTTAGTCCAGTTTTATGAGTTATGTGGTAAATCTAGCCTTAATTTTCCTATTTTGTCTTTGTGAGTACCAACCCCTCACTTTACAAAGCTACCTTGCATTTTAACTAAATATCTTAACCTCAAGCATAAGAGCGAAGGTTTTTTAGAGGGATGGATGTGGCAATGTTGAATATGTGGAGCTATGGTTCTAATGTTTTTCTGCTCTGTCTGTCAAGAGATGAAAACTCATTTCCGTTTTTGGTCCCTGTAGGAGTTCTCTCTTTTTGGTGCACTGTTAAATATTCACCAGGTGTTCATCATTCTGCCCAGTGGAGCACCATCTCATCTGCGTACAATGATTATTTCAGTTTAATTTTAACCTGTCTAATACTGACCTGCATGGGAGGAAAATACATAATACTCACGTTCATAATATCCCTCCTATACCTTTCACCAGTTTCTGAAAGCCTGCTGGCGGACAAGTTTGATGAATATGGCTATACATTTATTGCACCGAGGTAAGACAACACATAGTTTATTTGGATTACATTTTCCGAACAATTTGAAAAAGATTTTTTCTTTCTAGCATGACGACTATGACTCATTATAGAGGCAAATTTCAACCTCGTGATTAACTTTTTTTTTTTTCTGCTTACATTAGCTCACTGTGAAGTTCTTTTGTTTCCCACAGGGTGTACTGTAAGGACTTAAAGCCACCTGACAAGAACAAAAGCAACACTGAGTTCCTCATGGAGTTCAACAATTACATTGACACAAAGACTCCAAACAACCCCATGTGTGAGTATCAAAAAATGAAGAAATGTTCTCTGAAATACCTCTTTCCACCTTACATACTGACCCTCTTGGTGCTATCAACTCTCTTCTTGAGAATCAAAACTTTTCTACTGGATCTTATTGTCCTATGCAGCACACTTGGACCTCATTCTCACTACAGACTCTTATTTACATGTCAAAGAGCTACTAAGCTTTACAGTATTTGCTATAGTATGTATATGTGAATGAATCTCAGCCATCTGGCTTGGCATTAAGGTGTGCATTGAAAATGTAATGGAAGAGGGCCAGCCAAAGCCTATTCCCAGAGGTCTCCCTTTCCAGTGAAATACAGGTCTGGCTGGATGGTTTGGTGTGCATGAGCAGGCAAAGCTTTGTGATGTGGAACCCCTGTGTTCGTGTTACCCATTTGATGCTAACTCTAAAAGTCTGACCATCACACGCCTGAGTGCACATGTGTGAGGCACGTCGGCTTAGATGTGACACACACGCGCTCGCACACGCACAGTATTCGCCAGTAATATGCCTTCCACACCCCACCTATAGCCGCTCGACCTCATCCAATTACTGTGTGTTTGTGAGAAAGAGCAGGACACGTCAAGCCAGGAGCACGAGTGGAGCAATAAAACACAAATCAGGGGCCAGTGGACCTTCTCCCAAACATCTGACCAACGCATTAACATCCTTGCCATTTCTTGCATACACTCATTGATATGCATCATCCCTTTTTTTTTTTTTTTTTGCCCATTGAGTAAAACAAAACGTCCCCGGATATTTATGAAAGTTCTCCATTAAGTTTAGTTTGATGATTTGAGTTTGAGAACTTAGTTCAAACATTTCAACATGATCAATCCAATAAAACTTGTCATCCAATTGAAATATCACTTTCACCATTATTAGCTGCTAGTTTAATGGAGTCCATAGGGAGTTCAGAAGGAGAGAGAGAGAGAGAGGAGTATGGCCCATGTGGACTATTGGCGGCTTGAGTATCGTTACACGCTTTACTTGGTTAAGCCACTGCAGTGGCGAAGAAGTTGAAGTACATTAGGAATTCCTGGGCTGCCTTCAATAAAGGATCCCTAATGAAAACCACTACACAAGGAGGGAAGGTGGGGCAGGGAGGGAAATAAAGTGTTACACCAGCTGTTTTCTCTGATGTGTGTGGTGTGTCATAAAGGTTGGAGGAGGTGGTGGGGGTATATCGACGAGCCTCAATGTTAATGGACTGAAGCGGGTCGTCGTAGAGTTCAAAGTGGCGGGCACGGCCAAATAAATGGGCGAGCGGCTTTTATCGCCTGTTATGTTTGTCATGTGGTCTTGTCGGATGTCTCGAAAAATAATTTGTTACACCTTTACCAAGCCACCACCTACACCTCGTCAGCATCTGGCACATTTATCAATAGTTTGTTTGTGAATTTAAATACATATTTCATTGCTTCACTTTCATTATAGGGTTGTGTGCTTCGGTCAAGACAATCTTGAGATGTAACCTTTTCTTTAAAGACCTACCTTCTTTACCTTCAGATTGGTTCTATTTCGTTCCTTCAACTTTGTTGCTTTAGGACCTTTTAGGTGCTTGTAAGTTTAGCATTGTATCAAGTGAAAACATTTCCATGTTGCACTCAATTTGAAATTCATTTTTGGATGCCTAAATTGTGATGTAAACGTTCAAATATTCCCATTTTTTCCTTATTTTGTGTTTTTTATTTGTCTTTCTGGTATCATATGTACTCTGTGGATAATATCTTATTTTTCTTTCTGTGTTTTCTTTTCTTTTTGGTTACCCTTGCTTCCTTCTCTCTTTTTTCTCACATTATTATTCATTCCCTGTTAGCTATTGATGCTCCTCAGGCATTTATCCTACATATTCCAGCTGATTCCAGTTACTCAGACTTTATAGGCTACTAAATCTGAAACAACAAAAAGGACAAAATCATCTCATAAAGATGAGACCATTTAAAGTTGATCAAAGACCAGACAGTTAAACATTTACTTTGACAATTTCTGATCAGTCAGCAGACACACAAATGGTATTCAAAGATAACATGTTGAGGCTCAAGTGACGTTTTGCTGTTTTAGGTAATGTGGAGCTGGTGAACCGATTGCTCCTGGATGCTGGCATCACCTCGGATCTGATCAAGATCTGGAAAGAAAAAGAGTTGCAGTAAGTGAAGTATTGCCTACTTTACCATCAATGCCTTTTTCGTGATCCTACAAAATAAACTGAAATGTGGCATCAGTTTTTTGTTACTTGGCATTTGGTAATGAATGTCCGAGTGGAAAAATGTAATACAGATGGTTCAAGTATTTCAGCATCCCAAGTAAATGTCATGCAGGCATAATGCACATTCCAGATTTTTGTAACTCTGTTTTATAGCTTTATCTTCTCTGCTTGTCAGGGATGGTGTCTTGGCCAGATTTGTTGCCACCGATGGAGGGATCACACGGGTCTACCCCAAAAGGTACTTGTCATAGGGGAGGGGGGTTGATTTAGAAGCATGGGTAGGAGTAGATAATATGTTAAGGATTATCTAAAAAGAATGATGATGTGGTCTGCTAAGAAAGCTGCAGTTAAATGAAGTGCTTTATATTCTATAAATAACAACATTTTGAACATTCATTCATCTATCCTTTGCTGCTTGTTCGTGTCTGAGTCACGGTGGTATCAGGCTAAGCAAAGCAGGCCATAGGCCCTATCCCTATATCCCTAGCTTCTTCTTCCAGTTACTGCTGGGGGATCCCAAGGGTTTCCCTGGCCAGATGGGATATATAATCCCTTCAGTAAGTTCTGGGCCTGGCCTGGGGTATCCTCCTAGTGAAATGTGACTGGAATACCTCTACAGGGAGGCACTCAAGGGGCATCCTAATCAGGTGCCCAAAAGTGTATAATCTGCATAAAAATATACTTCAGCATCATATTCACAAAGGATATTGCCAAGTGGAAGCTTATAAGGGGAAAGGGCATTGGATCCAAAACAGATCCTTGAGGTACCCGAGAGGAGAGATAATGACAGTCAAAGTAGCTATTGTTGAAAATCATGATGTAATCTATGATGTAAGGAGACTTGAACCACTGCAATATGTAACTACTGATGCCAATATAGTTTCAAGGTGATTCGAAAGAATGTCAGGGTCAGTGATGTTGAAGGAAATGCACAGATCAATCTGGACTATTGGGATTAATGTAGGACTGCAATCAGCAGCAATCAGCAGATTATTAACTAACTACCCAAGACTGAAGGGGCTCTAACATATTTATAATGTGTTAATCAGTAAGTCGGACTGCAACGCTTATTTCAAGTATTTCACAAAGAAATGGAGATTGTAAATTGTCTGTTGTTCTTAAAGAGATCTGGGGTATGGTGTTTTTCTTGAGGAGAGGTTTGATAATGACATTGTCTGTCTGTGTGTGTGTGTTTGTGTGTGTTGTTTTGTATAAATGTGTTTGACAGTGCTGGGCTCTCCTGGGAAGAAGAAGCAGAGACCTATGAGTCAAGTTTCTATAAGCGAAGTTTGGACAATGATCTGTACATCTTCACTCCAACACCCTACCCTAAAAAGAACAGTGAGTACAAGCCAACGTGTGTGTGTTTGTGTGTGTGTGTGTGTGTGTGTGTGTGTGTGTGTGTGTGTGTGTTTTCCTGTGTCTCAATGTGTATGCACATATATACAGCGTTCCCTTATTCTTCTTTTTGCAGCAAGTGACGACTCAGTCCTGGTGAGCAGAGCAGTAAACATCATCATTGATAATATTACACTCAAACCAGCTGGTAAGGACACACACACACACACACACAAGAACACAGGGAGAGAGGGGCTTGTATTTACACATTTATACTCCTCATTTCTCAAGTTGTGTCTCTCACTCTGCCACCTACATATAAACACACTCGCACTCACAGCCATGTGTCTTATTTACACACCTACATTTGCAACCCTATAGCCTTAACCCTATTCATGCCTTTATATCTACTGACACACACACACAGATAGGTTCCTATTCACAGACCGCTACTCCTTATTTGTCTATTTCACCCTCTCCCTCTGACATATCCACACAAACACACACACACACACACACACACACACACAAACCACACATCAAGTTGTCTGGTCTCCTGTGATCCTTGGCCAAGTTTGCATTTTGTAAGTTCAGAGAGTAAAGTTGACGCAGAGGTCCAACATGATCTAGGATGTCTGGCTTTTGTGTTTGATCCCAGTGGTCGGCGTGAAGCTGGACATCAGTGCCTGGATGGCGAGCTTCATCAACACCACACAAAAGATGAATGTGAGTAGATTCTATCTGCATGACGCATGCGCACAAGAACACACACTTGATCCAGACTGTGACGTTACATTATTATCTGTTATTATTATCTGCTCTACTGTATTTCCAGTGCAATGATGAGATCTGTGGCTGTAAGAAAAACGATCCGGTAAGAGGTTTAATTGCATATTTGTATGTTTTCAGCTATTATTTATGGATAAGAGTCATGCAACACTGGTTTAATCTCTATGTGATTCCAGTATGTAGACTGTGTCCTTCTGGATGACGGGGGCTTCCTGGTGATGTCCAATCAAGATGAAGATATATCTAAGGTGGGCCTCTGCATTTTACTTTCACGCACAAAAATAAAGACCAAGGCAGGTAAACTGTGATTCTGGGTTGTCAGAAAAAATAATGAAAAGTCACTGGCCACCTGTAGTCACGTGACCAAAGCTCCATAGGTCACATGATGACAATTTAACCATCTCCATAACAACTGAGCAAACCCCATAGATTTTTGTTAAACTACTAACAATGAACCTTCACGCTCAAAATACTTTTTGTTCTGTATGAAGAACTCACGGCACTTATACAGTTTTGATTAATGCACTGAAATCATCTGTAAAATCTTCTCCTCCTAAACAAGACCCAGTTTGTCCTCAAGGGTTCGTAGTACTTAACTGTGATCAGCCAAACCTGTCATGAACCTTCAGTCAGTCTCATTTTGCTCGTAGCAACCTAAAAAAAAGAAACAAATGAAGCCTCTCGAAGACAATTTGACCCATCTTTTCGTACTATTAACAGATACAGAGACAAACACATACAGTGAGCGCACACCTTTTTCCCCGCTCCCCATGCTAATGCTAAGAGCGGGCCCCTGTTGTCATCTGAGTAAATGTTTTTTCATGCGGCCTCGGCTCCTTCCTAATCAGAGCTGGGTGTGCGCTGGATAAATCAGTCGCCCTCTGAAGTTTGGCAGCAGCACTAAAACCCAGGGGCCTGAAGCCTTGTTTGGAGAAGGCTGTGTGCCCTCAATCATATTTCCTACAGGAGCAAAGTTTCTCTCCCTCTGTAAGCTTCTCGCTTTCTCTGCCGCTTTATGTCTTTCTCTCTCTAGCTCGTTCCTTTTCTTTCTCCGAAACCCTCGGGGAGTCTGCAGCCAACAGGGCTGTGACTGTTAATTCATTATTTGTGTTTTTGCACAGGGAAAGGAGAGAAGGCTCCCTTTACCTTATAGATTGGAAGATTTATATATCCTTTGGCTGTTAGACTAAAGAGGAATGGATATGTGGAGGACGGCTTGTTAACGGTGACCTTACAAAGTGGAAGGAAAGGGATAGCTTGGATTTCCTCATGCACACACACACATGCACGTCTTTCAATACACACACATAGAGATGAGTACTACCTACTGTACATACTCCCTCCTGGATACACAAGTACTTAAACACTCCCATGCACACGGTCACGTCACACCTCTGAGATGCCGAGACAAACTACTTCCTCTTAGTGGAAATTTATGGCTGCCTGGTGGACTGTGTTAATCAGATTATACTGAAGTCCATCATCCTGGTTTGAGAGTGATTTACTGAGTGTGTGTGTGTGTGTGTGTGTGTGTGTGTCTGTAAATTCACTGTGAACATTTTCTGCACATGTATACACATTCTTGACTGTTTTTGTGCATGTGTTTTACATAGATTTAACCATCTGGAGTTAACGGTATAAAAATGTTTAAGTGCTCTATAAATTAAAAATATTGAGGAAAACCTCAGTCTGTAACATCTACAATGTGCATTTTAAAGGTTTGTTGCTCATACAGGGGGCTCAAACATTTCTCGAACTCTTGTTACTGAAATGATTTCCGCTATGAAGTTGTTAGGTCAGGCACGCACTGGTAGTCTGGTATATTAATGGCTAAAGGGTCGGTGTATGTTAATGTGTGTTCATGAACTCTGCTATGTTGATCTGTGTAGGGATGCTTGCATCTGCTTGACTGTAATTTTTAGTCTCCATCTGAAAACAATGCTCACAAGTAGTTCTTTGATGTACTCTGAAGAGAACTGATCTACAATAAAGTAGAAAGTAACAATATACTGTATCTCTTATTCCTAAATACGGATTTTTAAAAATCTCTTCTTAAAGGAATAGTTTGACATTTTGGGAAATACACTTATTTGCTTTTGTGACGAGAGTTAGATGAGAAGATTGATACCGCTCTCATGTCTGTATGGTAAATATGAAGCTTCCATTAGCAGCCGGTTAGCTTAGCATAAAGACTGAGTTATGTCTGTGTTGTAGACTATGTTATATCTCGTTTGTCGATACAAAAACCAAAGTGTAAAATTGACAATTCTCTGTTTCTGTTTCTGCCTGTTTTCAGTCTTTATGCTAAGCTAAGATAACCGGCTGCTTGCTCCAGCTACATATTTACCGTACAAACGCAAGAGTAGTGTTCATCTTCTCATCTAACTAAGAAAACCAATAAGCAGATTTCCCAAAACATCAAACTATTCTATTAAAAAACATATTTATAAATTAGTTTGAATGTATTGTCAAGGCTGGATTACCAGTCGGGCAAGGTGGGCGACTGCCCAGGCCCCCAGACCATTAGAGGCCCTGAAAGCCCCAGGTTCACTGTGTGTTAATTACTTTGTGGTCATTTTATTGTCAATTTGTTTGGGAATGGGTACCACAAAAGCACATAATGACATAATAATGACCTAAATCTTCAGACCTTCATTATTTTAGGAGATGCTGTACTTACATGAATCATGGAACAGATTTGTGTATAGTCAAGTTACAACACAGCAAATCTGGAAATTTAGAAATACTGTACACAGTGAATGGGGAGTGGGCGAGAAGGAGACTAAAAGCGGCCCAGCAGTTCATTTTTTGTCCCGGGCCCCAAGACAAAAATGCAGGCATGTGTACAGTGTATGATGTTGTTTTATTTAAACAGTTTTCAAAATCTATGTGCTGAATGCCTGATCCATGCTACAAAAGTGCTATAAGAGTAAAGTTTTTTCTTTTCTCCCTGTCCTTAGATTGGGCGTTTCTTTGGTGTTATCGACCCGATCCTCATGAAAAACCTGGTCAACTCGTCCCTGTTCACCTTTAAGAAGACCTTCGACTACCAGTCGCTCTGTGACCCCAAGAAAGAGAGCAAGGCGGCTGCAGGCCTGCGATCCGTCTACGTGGTGAGTTACATAAGCCAGAGACCATTCACACACAACCTATAACACTCACACACACGTATACACACACACACAGAGCCACCCATATGTGCACACCCACACTTACATGTTCACACATTTTGATATCCATACATTTACTCATTTCCCTGCATGAACACACGGACAGATGCAAGTACACATGCAGCCATTTGTAGCTATACCTGCTTGCTCACACACTTCCAAATGGTCACACACACACACACACACACACACACACACACACACACACACAAACTTCACTCACCAGGGAGCCATAAATCTGGATAGAGCAGATGAGAAGGGAAGCAGAGGGTATGGTGAAAGCGTTAGAGTGGGAGTTGCAGTAACAGTAACAGGATTAGGTGGTCTAGCGTGTTTGGCTAACACACCAAGTGATGTAGAAAGAGGCACTGTTTTCCATCACTTACAAAACGTACAACTCACTGTGAAATGATGCAAACTGTCTGCAGACATTTCAGTGGTTCTGATGAATCTCTCTTAGATGCTGAAAGGTCATTACAGGTAGTGGTAGGTAGAGGTAATAAGCTGATACATAAGGAAGAAATTAAAGTATTCGTAGGTATTTACAGATGCAAAACTTCCCCTCACTAGATAATTGAAACCATGTAATTTCCCGACTTGCACCACAAATGTCTACACGCTTGAGTGACCAAAGTGAGATTAAAGGTGCAGACATCTTCAGATCAAAGACGCTGTCAACAGCCGGGGATGCCTCTAACACGGTTAGTTAAAGAGGCACGGCACACTTAAACATGTTTTTTAAACTAAGTGATATGACTTCACTGTGATGAAACACATCAATGGTGTTGTTAATATTGACATGTCTTACTAAATTTATAAAAAGCTGCATGTCATGGGTTGGAAATGGCTCAACACGCCATCTGCTGTTTCAAATCAGCCCTGAACCTTGCGAGGCCAATGCTTGGGACTTATCTATGTTCATATGATCAGTGTCAGTCAGTCTCCCCCGTGTCCCCTGACCCACACACTATGTAGCCACGAAGCCACGCCTCCTCCAGTTGTTGTTCCCTCACTCCTCTTAACCCTTTTTAAATATGCTGGGAGAGAGAGGGTTCTAGCAGAATTTGAGAGTGTAGCTACACTTTAAGACTCCTTGATGACTCAACACACCATCAACTGAAGAGAAAGGATACAGCAGTGAAACAAGGCCCTCGCATGCTAACCATAATCAAAGCAGCATGTTGGGCCTTTGATTCAAACCGTGTGCTGCTTTGTTTTCTCACTGGCTCTTTGTTTACATATTTATGCCCGCATCTGTTGAGGAGGATTGTGTTCTAATTTCCTCTGAGAGGGAAGCGAATAAAATCTCTGGCTGGACCTTTTGGTCTTTGTGCCTGGCAAAAATGGCCACTGTAAACACAAGCAGGATGTTCAGATTGGCTCAACCAGCTTAAAATGATTTGTCGGAAGATTATTATAGACTTGATTTTGTCATTTCCTGATATTTATTCCCATTTTGTTTGTCCCTCTCAGCCCACAATTGCAGATATTTTGAATTTAGGATGGTGGGCGACAGCTGCAGCCTGGTGAGTCCTTTTTCTCTGAACTTTTTCTAATATGGTTGGCATTAGTGTTAGCCCATTTTTTTCAAATGATAAACAACAAAGATATACACTATAAAAGCCAGCATTTTAAGTCCTTAAACTCAGATCCTAATGGAAAGCAGGCAAGGATTTGTTCCTCCAAAGTGGACATATAGCATCTGTTTAATAGCTGAATTGTTCCCAAGACAGTCAACATTCCACAAAATCCTCTCTTGATTTATTGCTGCATTAGCATTTACACAGATTATTTATTGTAGATTATGTTCCAATGAATCCAGACATTATTCATCCTTGCCGTTTGTTTTTGCTCTTAGGTCAGTACTGCAACAGTTGCTGGTCACCATCACATTCCCCAGTTTCCTGGACGCAGGTGAGTTCCCATCAATATGACACAGAGAAAAGAATAGTATGAAACGGTAATGGATGTTTATTTTTAATTACTTTGACAAGGCCTTAAAAGATACTGAACACACTATTTTCAAACTGTTTCTTTATCTTGAAATTCTAGTGCAACACTCACCACATGCCAAGAATATGTAGTTAGTAACAATGTTGTTCGTAGGAACAGTTGAACGCTCATTCGTCTTCAGAGGATTTCATGTGCTCAAGATGTTGCTGACACGAGCCAGGCCGTGTGAATGTGGAGATGTGTTTGTGTGTGGATATAAATGTGCTATTAGAAAATACAGATTACCAACAGATCCAACACAAGACAAAAGAACACGTCTGTCTTTGTTTATAGTTTTATGTGTCATGTGATGAAGATGATACTTGTTAAACGATCAGCTCATCCAAATTATGAAAAAACATTTCCTGACTTAACTTCTACTGGTATCGATTATATATTGATATTTCCCCAGGTTTTGCGATATCTGTCTCTTAGATTTCTGCCACCACTTTAATAGAGGTGAAAGCAGACCTTCTTCCGGTAAAATCATCAGGACTATTTCTTCAGTAGAATGATGTTCTAATGAAGACTGCCCGCAGTGATGTCTGTGGATGATATGGAGTAACCACCATGTTACACATTTGGGAAAAACACATTGCTGTTGAATTTTTTAAATGCTGTGAAAACCACAGATTCCTCCATTCACTTCCATTGTATCAGGATGACTGCAGAGTCTCAGAGACAAAGTATGTGAATGGTTAGGAGTAAGTGAGAAAACACTTTTTGTTTTGTAATTTGGGTAAACAGACACTTTAATGTGCGTACAAGAGGAGCAGGCTCTGTATGTCCGTTGGTTTTTTCATCAGCTCATTCTTTTGTTTGTTCACGCTGTTTGTCCATCGCACTTTTTTGCATGTGCAAAAGGGATTCATGGTATGTGATTTTTAAGCACCACAGAGTCCCAAGAGCCCCCAAAAGAGATATCCAGTGTGCTCTTCAATCAGCCAGCTCTAGCTTAGTGCATTCTACATTTACATTTACAATTAAGTAGCATGGTTTTGTCATTGTAGTGGCTAAGTCAACAGATGCATACTTTTTTTGGCCAAACGTCAATTGATACCGCTTTAAGTTAATATAGTTTTGCTCACTTCAATCATTCACTGCCAAAGCACCTATATACCACCTACCAGTATCTTTTAACGATGTTACACTTTTATGTTTTTAATGTTTGAGTCTTGTGTCAGATATTTTTTTGAAGTGTCTGTTTACATGAATACACCTGAATGTTCTTGTGTGTGCTCCAACAGCCGAGATGGATGATGACGTGTCAGATGCCATGCTTAAAGAGGTCTGCATCACAGAGCAAACTCAGTACTACTTTGAGAGCAACAGCCTGTCTTTCAGAGGCGATATTGACTGTGGAAACTGCTCCAGGTAAAAATATCCACTCCTTCACAGCTACACACCAGGCGTGTAGTGTGTATACACACGTTCACAGAGTATAGTTAAGGTCCAAACACTTCCCCTGACCTGTAGTGATTCGTTTGCATCCATGAGACACAAATGAAGTCCCCAGAGGTGGCACTAAGAGTGGGGCTGTAAAAATTCACATGCCATGAAGGTGAAGTCAAGTCACTAGTGTGGACCACCGTCTTGGCATGTTCGTGTATATGATTGTGCACATGTGTGTGTGTACGTACGCCATTTTAAGGCCCCCTCGTGCCGGCTAATGGAGTGCCTGCCCGCATGCCGCGCGGCGTTCCTGCACATTAGCCGCACACACGTTTCTTTTTAACGACCACCATAAAAAAGCAGAGAAAATCATTTGTGCACCAGCGACATGTGGGTTTCAGTAAAGGTCTTGGAGGTGGGGTGGCACAGCAGGTTTGTGTCCCCTTAGGAATAAGAGCAGTTAGGAGGCTTGACTGAGTGATCCACAGTGTGCTTTTCATTGTGTTTGGAGTTGTGTTAAAGATTAGAGTGTTGCTTAGTCATGTATGTGGAATAATTAATGTCTACTATAAAGTAGCAGACCAAAATCAGTGTCTTCCTTTCATTGCTTTCTGGTTAAATATTGCATGCCTCAGTGATAATTTTATCCCCATCTTTCCTGGACTCAAGCCCATGTGTCAACAACTTCTCCTGTGTCTCTTGTGCGTGTGCTCCCCTCCAGGAACTACCATGCTGAAAAGCTGCCCAAGACCAACCTGGTCTTTGTCATCGCTGACGCAAAACTCACCAGCTTGTGCTGTGACGCCAAGCCATTAATACAGGATGAACAGCAGTGTATCCTTTTACCTAACGCAGCTATCGTCTGGTGCAGAACATGAACATGTGATTCAGTGAACAGATGTTTAAAAATGGTATGCTTTTGACAAGATAACCATGAAAATAGGCTGATTATGACATGTAGCTAGTAGCAGATATTTTCACCACTGACTGTTGAATGGGAATGGGAATTCTGAAAACAACAGAATGTTCTTTCTCCAAGCTTCTGTAAACGGGTTGTTTTTCTGTTATTTGTAATTCTCACTACTCACCATTTCCCTCATTTGCATCATCTAAATCCCAGCCAAAATAATGAGTGAGCATTTCCACAGTAATTGACATTTAAAATTTGTCCCGCACTGGGTTTCTCTCCGTGTCTGTAAGGCAGATGATTGTGTGGGATAAGTCTGCTGAATAGCTTACAAATAAATCTATGATGTTCTCTCAAACACACAGGGCTGTGGTCAATTAGAGATTAAGCCTCTTGGAAAACACAATGCTCAAAAATGACTGCCATATCATTGAGGTATTGCGCAATGTGCTTGAAATCCAAAAAGAGGACAATTTGCTTTAAGTTTTAATAGTCCTTCTGGTTTAATAGTCCTAGTGGTTTTCCACATTAATCAAAATGTTATATTTAATCATTTTCCATGGGGTAATCAGAGTTACAGTCTGACTGCAATTACTAACACAGAATCACTCAGAAACTGTGTCATGCTCCTGACTTTACTCATCCAGCTGATGGTCCTGATCCTTGTGAACTGGCTCAAAATCCTCGGTACAGGAAAGGGCCTGCAGTCTGTTTTGATAACACTGAACACGTAAGTTGCTTTCATCAGACCTGGACTGCTTCTGGTTGAGAACAACTGGAACTGCACTGCATTTTGTTGCTAAGGGAGCTCTGTGTAGGGTTTCATGTATAATTTTGCCAGGCTGCTAAACAGTTAGACCATTGCTGTTTTATTGGTCTCATAAGAATGAAAGAAGTTTGCAGTGTGTACCCAGAGGCTACTGTTTTGGGTTTCACTGCTATAATCATTTGAGCTTATCGCCAAGGAAAATTTAGGCCTGGTTACTGCTTGCAGGACAGAGCCTTCAATCAGTACTTCTAGCACTGACAGCACAACTATGATACTCATCTGTAGATCCTAACCTAACACATATTTTTGAATATGCCGAGGTAGGGCTGGACAATAAACAACATAAATTTACTCATCGCAATTTCCAATAAAAAATTGTCCGAATCCAATACAATTAAAGCAGCATTATTGCTTTTTTGGCCACTTGGGGGCACTACAACCTGCTAAAAACACAACACTGACTTATTATGAACTAGTTATGGTGAAGTTGTAAGCAAATAGTTGCCTATTTACACATAACATTAGCATTCATTTGGAGACGTGTATTTGGCCACCTGGCGAATGGGAGTGAAATACTCACTCTCCTTTTAGCTCTGTTTTGGTTTTCATTAACTCCTGAGGGAAAAAGCCGGCTTTTTAGCTGCTACATGCTCCACTATGTTCACCAGGTAGTTGCTAACTTTGTCTGTCTGCTGTTTGGTGCTGGGCAGGTAGCTTACAGTGGATTTATCAGAGCTGTTTCGCTGAAACATGCTTGATGAGAGCTGTGAGAGTGAACCAAAACAGTAAAGTTGCGGACCGTAAAACCAAAACAATGAGCTGAAAGACACTAAAACGTTATGTAGAGCTGAGGGGAACTTCAGAGTCAGGTGATAATTCTCTGTGGGTTCGTCACTATGAGCGACTCCTTTCACATTATACATAGTCATTTTATCCATTGTTTATATAAAAATATGAATTATAGTAGCTTTAAACTGAGAATATCTGCAACAACCAATAACATCTAACCAGTAGTTCTGGTCAGACTGTAAAAAATCAAGGCAAACACATTAGAAATTATCCAACATGAAGTAAGAAAATATTGAACACTGAAGTATTAAAAAAAATATCATTACATTTAATGTTATCAGGGTAAATGTGACAATTTACTGTATAAATATTAGTTTATATCATCCAGCCCTACCTCCAAAGAGCTTGTTATTAGGAGCATTTGAGATGTTTTGGGGGTTTTTTTTATCACACCATCCAAATTTATACACCAGATGAAACAACTTGATCTGTTTTGACTTGTTTTCACTTGGAAAATAAGGGTAGCAACAGCAACATATAAGGGACCAATAAAAAATTAAGGAAGGATTTCAGTCAGTCTTATAAAAAGAAAGTTAAGCTTTTAGCATCACTGGCCAGAGCCCAAAATCCTTAAGCTGCACTCCTGATATGGAAACAATATATCAGTGAAGACATTCTACCCATGGCACCTTTCCATCACTAATATCTTTACATGGTGCATGTCATTTCTTTTTTGTGTTTTTGCAATTCCTCGAAAGTTGAACGTGCGCAGATTTCCCACGCAAAGACATACAGTCGGTTGTTGCTCGACTATGAATAACTAAGCTAAACAAACATTTTATGAGAAGCACCGAATCTCTGCATGTGAAAGCTCTGCGCTTGAATGCTTTGTTTGTTTTTACTCTATAGTCTCTTTCCAGTGTCACAGTTTGTCAGCCTTATTAATTAACTCTTATGCCTGCACTGCCTTGCTCATTCACACACACACACACACACACACACATATACACACAAACATCCACCAACACACACTAACTCTTTCTCTCACACTCTCGCAAATGAATGCATCTGTCTTGTACTACTGTTGTCTAAACTAATTTTCTTGCCTTTTCTGCTCATATTTGCTTTCTAACTTCTTGCTAACTACGTGGACCTTTTGCTGCATGATTCTCTTTCTCTCTGTTTTCTCTGTTTCCTGCTCTGTGATTGGCTGTTGATGGTTAGGATGAGGCCATGTGCCGAAGGAGCGCAGGCTCCCCATTGGCTTCCTCTCTGCTCATGTTACTGCTGCCACTGTTCATGTGCTGTCTCGGGTCAGTCCCATAACGCTAGCTCTTTCTCTTTCATTAACATTATTATCATTATCTTATACTCGATTTTACTGTCTTTAGCTCATAACTCTTGCACTCTTTCTCCTGATGTTTCTATTCTGCATTTGTTTTTGTTACCTTATCTCTTGTCCTCTTTTTACATCTCTGTTTCTGATTTGTTCCACTGCTTTGCGTCTTTTTCCTACGATTATCTTTCTCACCTGTCACTCTTTCTTATGTTCTACCACCGTCTGTCTTCACCTCCCCCCAACTTACTTCCAAGTCTCTTTCTGTCTCTCGCCAACATTTTCTCCATCTCACCTGACTTTGAACTTCAAGCCATGCTCTTTGTATCTTTCCCCATTTATCATTATCTGTCTCAGCCAATAGACTCCAGTGTCTATATCTGTTGACATCTGATTACTGATGTAGCCAGACGCTAGCTAAAACAGACTACTCATTTCTCATTTGCATCCAGACGTTTCTACGTCTCTTTTAATGATTCTCAACGTTTTTCCTCTCCAAAACCATAACAAGGCAAGACATTCTTTCCCTTGTACCTCTCCAGATGCTAAGCGTACAGAGAGTGAGAGTTTCCTATCAGTTTTGGTCAGACATAATGGCTCAAGGTTTTCCAGTCAAGTATAAAAAAGACATTTTGAAGCTTTTTTATATTTTCTGACCTTTTGTTTGATCCCTGCATAGTTCCGGTTGACCGTATGTGAAGCCCCACCCCCCTTATTTAGTGTTGCTAACTTGCTACAACTGTCAAAATTCTATTGTCGCACGGCACTTATGCAGTTTACAGTGATAAAGATGGCAGTTTTACTACTCGAAATTCTTAGTAATTGTTGAAACAATGAGCAAAATTGCTGAATGAAATGACAACTGACGCTGGCAGATTTTAACAGCTAAAGAACGTTAGCTCCAAGAATTGGCTGACTTTTCAAACAAGGATGCTGTAAAAGGGTCTTGAAGATGGATTCGATGGCTATAAAATAATGATAAGAGGCTAAGGCTAAAGCTGCATGTCCCAGGCCAAAAATCAGCATCCTCACCAGTCAGAGATCCATGTAAAGGGCATGAGAATGAAGAAACAGCTTTGCAGTTAGTTCAAATAGTGTTTTAAGTATGATTAAAAAAGTAAGATCAGACTGTTATTTCCTTCTAGTATAACACTGTTTGGCTGCTTAGCTTACATAATTGTTTGTATTTTCAAACAGTGTGTTTTCACTTTTAACGTTACAAGAGAAAAAGCTTTTAGGATGAAAACTAATCATTGCTGGGTTTGCTTGAGTTCCGAAACGTTACGTAACGTTAGCCTAAACTCTGATAGCTTCCAGGACTGGCTTCCACGCTGTGGATGTGCTAGTCGTGATTTTTTTGATGAAACCTGTAACCCCAAGAAGTAATGTACTTAGTTAGCCAGACATGCTAATGATTTTAGCTCATGTGACAGAGACAAACACACTGTTAAATCCATTTCTTACACATTTGCTTTTGTGTTTTTGGAGGTTTGCTGTGCCTAGTTACGGTTGCTAAACTATGATTGGGCAATCGCTGTTCGGGGGAGGGGTTTAGTGAACGGTCAATTGAAAAGTGTTTAATGTGTTGGCTTTAACAATCAGTAACTTCACTTCTTTTCCTTCCTGCTCGGCACCAGGAAGAGGACCCTGACTGTGGCGGGGCGTCCGGCCTAAGCCCCTCACTTTGGCTAATGGTGGCCCTTCAGCTGATGCTGCTCTGGGTTTTGACTGGCTCCAGACACGATGCCATCCCATCATGACCTCTGAACACCCTGATCACACCCTCTCTCTCTCTCTCCCTCTATTATCTCCAAAATGGCAACCAGCATGAAACGCTGCCACCGAAATGACGAACGCCCGATGAGAAGCGCTTGTAACAAACAAACAAAAACCTGTGAGCCCCACATCCTGCCAGTTTCTTCTTTTGATACCTTCATTTTCAGGGGTTTCTCAAAGTGATTTCACCAGGTGCAAGGGTGCAAGTGACGAAAGAAATGCATATTGGAAGATAACGGTTTAAAAACACGACCCACGCCTATCTTTCATCACTTCAGTGGTCTCCGCCAGCTGAGATTAGAGGAATCCAGAGATAAATTTTGATTGGCGACTTCTGAACGTTCTCTGGCTTGATGTCATTGATGAAAGAGATCGGACTGCCTTATCGTATCAGAGGGATTTAAATCACAATGGGGGGGACTTGCTATTTATTGAAGATGTTGAGCAGTTTTATTCACCACTGCCAGAAACAGCGCTGCCCTTTGCAAGCGTACAATTTATTTTGAATAGATTTGCAGTGGCTAGTTATTAGGTATTTATTGTTTTGTGGTTGAGAATTCGCCTAAGATTTCAGTAACATATGCCAAATTGTTACATCACGGGCTTGTGCCCTTCATTTGCCTCCATTGGATTGCTGATAATAATGTTGTCATAGTCTGATATTTAGATAGCACACTACCTAGAACATTTTCACAGTGTCTCTGAGGGTTCGCGAGATGCATCGTCTTTACTTTCGTCCTGGTGTTCTTTCATGTAGATACTGTATTTGCAGTGTGGAAATCATGTTTATTGTTATGTTCATGCACAGAAACCAACCTTTCAACTGCCACAGAGCGCCTGCTTCTGAGTGTACGGATTTTAACTTTGTAGCTGATCATCTAACCATCAGCCCTGATCGAGAGTGGTAAATTATCTGGATTTCCCGCCTTGGTGTTGGATTGCTCCAACGAAAACTTTGTTGCCATAGTGCGCATTAACCAATCAGGGTGAGCCTGGCTGGTGTCCTATGCATGCTCATTGGACAAAATCTCTAGTGCCATGTGGACTGTGTGACTCTGATGAACCCTTTAGCTTCCTTAGACTGTGGCTACTGAATGGAAAGAAATGTAGTATTTATTTGTTTTACTATCTAGTGGTTATTTAAATGAAGCGTCAGGGCAGCATGCTACTGTTTGTTTTAATGCCACCACTAAAGAAAATTAATGAGGGGGATATAAGAATTAGTATTTGACATTTTGGTCAACAAAACAGGAAAACAGTACATTTGTATTCACTGCTGTCACTTTTAAATTAAATGACTACTATCTGCACTGCGATTCAAAGTGCAGCTGTTATTTGTCTTTACAGTTTGATCTCCTGACTGAAGAACAACCTCTGTCTCTGTGTAGTAGTGAGGTTCCCTCTTGCAGTTTATTATACTGTGGTATGATATCACTCGCAGCAGAAATCACTGCAATCAGTCCATGCTTATCTACTGCTGTATTTCATTTTCTCCAATATAAGTTCATCTTGTTTCATTTTGTGTGCCTTCTTTTCTATTGGTTATATTTATAAAACATACCTAACTTAAGTGTGAAAATTTACAGATCATTTTCTATAGATGGCTTTATTGTTTGCCAGAGTTAAATAGTTAGTCAGATTTGTTAATAAATGCACTAATCAGCCAAACCACTGCTACAGAGCAAAAGAAATCTGCCCAAATAATGAATAATAATAAATTACACGGGACCAAATTAAAGCTGCTAAATGCAGTACTAATTATGTCACAGAGACAGCTCACTTTATTAATTTCAGGATGAAAATATAAATCCATCCTGAAGATGCAATATGTAGAAAAGGACATGTTGTCTTTTTGTGCTTAATTTATGTTAAGCAAGTTACATTGGGGATTAAAAGACATAAATTCAATTAGGCAGGAAATAATACGACAGGCAGAAAACTAGGATATGATTGTTGTAAAAAAACAAGCTTTAAATCCTTCATATAAAAATGTCACTTAAACCAGCTGCACTTGATGGTTTGTTTGGCACTGCTATCAATGAGTAATCCCACAATTTGATTTTATTTAGGTGTCTGTTGGTTCCAGATCAAAACTGACAATCACAGGTTAAAATGATTCATATGTAGGCTATGTGTGATAGCTCATAAATTTACTGCGAAAAACAGTAACCATCATGTTAGTACTGTTTAGTGATTTCAGATACTTTAAGGATACACTCCATGGTTTTACTGCCCAATAGCACCAAATCACCAAATTTCCTTCTAACTCATTGTTAAACATTTTCAGCTATTTCAGAATCAAAACTTCAACAGGGACGTTATATACACCACTAAAACAAAACCAGGGAGTGCATCTTTTTATGAGTCTAATCTATAAACACTGACGCATGTTTGCAGGAAGCTACTTAATTCTGTGGGGAAGTGTAAACCACAGAAACTAAACTGTGTGCACCACATTACCACTAACTATTGTCCGTCACCCTCTTCAGAATTGTTTTAGTTAAATAATTGCTGTGACATCACACCGAATAATGTCAGTTTTTACATTATAAGCATTCCTCCAAGTCAGATCAAGGAGGGCTTGTTTGTCCTTCTCATTTTGTGGCAAAGCTCCACCACCATCATCAAAACTTACCAAGTGGTCTGAGGTGCACTTTTTACTCTAAATGTTTTCCTCTATCTTAAACTATAACCTTCCAACAAAAACAATGTGGTGAAACTAACAATGGTATTTATCCTCCTCATTTACTAACACTCAGAATATCAAGTGCCATATAGGACTCTCTTATTCTCTTGTGGAGAAACCTATTATCGTAATATAACATTTATGCAATTTACTAAGGCAAGATGTAAGTCTCATAAATTGTTTCCCTGTGCTGCATGGTAGTGGCTGACAATTTGATTTTTAAAAAAAACATATCCAGTGTGCTCCTGCTTTAGTGTGTAATGTTGGGAAGCATAATATTCTGAGTGTCAGGCGTTTGTTCACGATATGATAAGGTATGATCAGCTATTACTGCCTTTCTCTTGGGGGGACAGCATTTGGCTCCACCCTGGTCTGAGTCAGCTGGGGAAAGGGAACCTGATTGGCCAGCGTGATGTTTGAATGCACTACTCAATCTGTCTGATTGGTTCAAGCTATGTATGATTCACTATTATTTAAGGACCATGCCAGTGATTTTGCAAGTTTTAGACCAATTACTACAAATCACAAATACTTTACATTACTGCCAATTATTCATCATAAACCATGTTGTAGATTTTCAGCCACACTACCATTCTGTCGGTCCACCACTTTTGTCCAGACTGAAATATCTCAACAGCTATTGGATGGTCATGAAATTTTGTACAGACATTCAGGTTCCCAGGTGATGAATCCTGATGACTTTGGTCCCCTGACTTTTACTCTAGCGCCACCATGAGGTTCACATTTGTGGCTTTGAGTGAAATATCTCAACAGCTATTGGACTGATTGCTATGAAATTTGTATGAATTGTACTTTTTGGACTTTTCATCTAGCGCCATCAGCAGGTCAAAATTTCAACGTGTACAATAATTTGGTTTATGACTTATGATACCTGCGAAACTGTTTACATTCCCATCAGTCTCAGCTGTACTTTGTGTTTAGTGCTAAAAAATGGGAACTAAACTAAGATGGAGAACAAGGTAAACATCATCTGCTTAACATCAGCATGTTAGCATTGTCATCAAACACTGTGCCCGAGGACAGCCTCACCCAGCTGCTGGCATGGCTGTAGACTCTAGTCTTGTTTATGTGCTTTTCCTACTTCCAGGCAGCCATTTATTCCCATTAATTTGCATACATAATGAAAATCAAGTTGCAAATGCTAGGAGTTTGAAGAGTCGGATAATTGGTCTTTAAGCTGCACAGAAATGAATGGGAACCAATGGCTGACTGAAAAGTAAGAAAATGCCTTCAAAGATGGGGGTAAATGGTCAGCAGCAATAGGCTGTAAAATATACATGCACTGTAGTTAAGAAGCTAAACTTGCAAAAACACGAGGTATGGTCCTTAAAGTCACTTTGGGCAGAGATGTACATTGTACATATGTTAAACGAGTGAAAATACACACCACATAAAATGCTCCAACTGGATCCTTTTAGAAATGAACAGAAAATATTGGAGAATGAACATGAGCTCCATAATCGTCCAGATGTTCCATTCTACTCTTAAGTGCTAAAATCAGATGCTGTCACCTCAGGAATAATATACTCTCGATGTGATATGAAGTGTTTTTGATTCTGTTGGTGCTCTCTGTATGGATCGTGTGGGTTGGCCTTTTTATTTCTGGAATCTTGAGGATTGCTTAATGTGTGTTTTTTGTGTCTGTTACCTTGCTGCCACTCTGGCAGACAACTGGCGGCCCTGTCAGTCAATCTTTCTCTGCCTTTGGTTTTAAGGCAGGCTCTTGATGGAAGCGTCCACCAAGTCACCCCTCGCCAGACTCCGCTTCGGGAGGGTCTTGGTGGGCCTCTCTGTCAGTCTCCCTCGATTGTGCTTTAATATGTTACACTTTAGTGGAACTTGATTCTCCAGAATCAGTCATGTAAAAAATTGTACAAAACTGATGTTGTTCTCAACAAAAAGCAAAAAGAACAATGTTTATAATCCTGGGGAGGAAAAAAATGTGTTTATTCATGTGCAAATAAGGTATATTCAGAATAAAAGTTTATGATTACTATCTGTTGCATTGCGTTTAGAGTTCTGGCTGATGTCCTTTTCTTGCAAAATGTCTGTTTTTTCCACAGTGGATCAGATTTCTGTTACTAACTTCTGTCACATTGCCAACACACATTTCCCATCCAAATGTGTGTGAGAATGAGAAGGAAGCACCCTGAGCCTGCTCTCCCAGTGTCTAGCCAACATCAGAAACTGACGTCCAGCCAAAATCAACACTGTCCAGGAAAAGAAACGGTGGAGGCGTAGGTCCAGCCACATCTCTCTACAACATTGAATTTGGCTCAAGGACACGTCCATTAACAACGACCCGTAATGTTCTCTGGTCATAAATTTGCAGTAATTCCTTGATCAAATGGTAAGTGACTTTCTCGTTAGTGCAGTCCGCTTTACACTTGAACCTGAAACCAGCTGTGCTCAAGCCCAGATTCTTAGAGCCACTATTCCTCACTGCCCCCCAAAGACAAACTACAGGCTCATTTTACTCTTTATTATGGACGTTAAAGACTAACCCTAGATCTGTATGGTATACTGCTAGCTCCACGAAGAAAAGCTAAAATCCTTTAGGTGCTTGGGGACATTTTAAATGAGACCAATTACAATGTCTTTAGTATTTAGTTTTAATAAAAAATGGCCTTTATTGTTGGTAGCACAGCTGGTGAATGGCTATACAGAGACCAATAATATGAAATTACATATTTTACAGACCATGTGACAGAAATTGATTACAACAGCATCAACCAAAACTTTGTGAAACTGCCATTTTAGGTAAGTATGATTTGATGGACTCAGTGAAGAAACTGAATACCAACTCAAAATATGATTTATCAACATCGTATTGCAAAGAAATTACATAGTACATTTCTTCAGCCCTCTTGGATTTTGACTTTCAACTTTCTTCTGCTATATTTTGTAACCATAGCATATTTTTCACTATGTGTAATCTGTTTGTAATGCATTCTCTTTCCTTGAGTGAATATTGTATGAAAGATTTATTATCATGCTAGAAACCGTGTTTTCCGGTGACAGCACCCTGTCTTTCTTGGACTCCACTTTTTTCCCCCCAAACTCTTCCTCTCCAAAAGTGTTATTCCTTGTCTGTCAGGGATGAGTTGCGATGTCAACAGCACACAGTGGATTTCCTGCCAGGGGCTCTGGATTTCGCGTCTGGCAACAAGATGACCCAGTCAGTTTACACTGAGAGGTCACTCCTGTTGTGTTTTTGATTGTTATCCTAAGTCTTCAGGCTTGTGTCCCTCTGTCACTGATTGATATCTGGCCTGAAGTCCCATAAGTAAACGGCCTCTAGAGTAAATATGAAAAGTTTATTATGTAAGTAATTGTAAGTATTAACAGTCCTCTCATTACACAGGCAGATTTGTTTTTCCAAAATGGGCTTTCCGAGGAGTATAGAGTTGGTGTCGCATGTCGTTTGTGCACCAGAGTGAGTCTTTAAGTGCTGAAAAGTAAAATGAGATCCCATTTGCTTGACCAGGAATGGTCACATACTGTAGCTCACCACTTCATTTGTATGCATGTGCTCCTCTCAAAGCCCTCTCCCCCCCTCTTCTAAGCTAATGCTTATTCTTGCATTCCTGAATGTGTAAGATGAAGACGATATGGTTTCTGCATTCACCCTTCCTACTCTGTGGAAGCCATCCTACAGTATGACTGGTTTTGGATTACTGAAGAGTACATTGTCCCCACACGAAACCTGTTTTGAGCCCGCAGACAAACCTAGCTGACTACCACTGAGAAAATGTTGTTCTTGCACAGATGCAGTCTACAAAGGAGCCACTAGGCATGTGCTTGTTGGGAAGAAAGAACAACTTTGAGGGTTGTGGTTGGAAAAAACAGCATTCAGAACCTCAACCGACAACAAAGAGCAAGGATTAGACCACCAGGGCATTGTTGAGGTTTTTGTTTGTCTCCACGTCTTTCTTTTAGCTCTTCTGTGTAATTTTAAAGGTTGTTACTTTGTGTTGTGTACTTTGTGTGTTGTGTGTTTACTTTGGCTGTGTTTAGTCACCCAGATCCCAAATGAAGTTCATACCCTTTCATTCAAATTTCAAACACCTCATAAAGGCATTTGTTTGGCCCGGGCTCAAAACCCAATCACAACTGCTGTAATAGATATCTTGTGATACTTGTAAGGCACAGGGGAAGCTGAGATTGATATGTTTAGCATATTTTTCTTCCCCACAGAATTTCTTTTTTCACTGTACCTGGTTAGCACTCCTTAGAGCTGATATTGAGTGAGAGGTGGTTGTACCCCGCCTCTCACCCAGTGTCAGCTGGGATTGGCTCCAGCCCCCCGCGACCCTCTAAAGGATAAGCGGGATGGATGGATGGATGGATGGATGGACTGTGCCTCTCTTATTCAGAAAGTCTGTACCCTGAGGGTCAGCAGTTGTTTATTAGATCATGATGAAGGAGATTACAGTAAAAGTACAGCATTCTTTCATCATGCATACAGATGGTGAGCAGCTCCAGGTAGCCTGTAGTTACAGGAAAACATATCTGAACAAGAAAATACCTGTGAGAAATAATCACGAGTGATAGTGTTGTTTCCTCAGCGAGAACTTTACTATAATAATAGTTTTTACAAAAATAACACACAAAACACAACAAAATACTTCTTTCTGTAGAGAGTGCACAACTATTCGGTTACACAGTGTTTACCCAATACATAAAGACATAATCCTTGCCTTTTCTAATATTACTGTCACCACAAAATAGCTTAAGTACAGTAAACTCATACAAATCACTAAAGTGCATGAAACATTAATATCTTGAGAAAAGTGCAAAATATACAATAATATGTGTACATGTGAATCACAGTTGACACAAAATGGCAGCGGTACTTGGCCTAAGGGTTGCTCTCTGCTACAGAGCAGGGGCTCTCGTTCACTTGTTCACTTTACTACACTTAACAAAAACTTGACTGTAATTTACTCAAACTGTCACACAAACACTCTTGAAAACTCTGGACATGTTAACGTGTGATTACAGCGTTATTTAACTTTGTTTAACACCCACAACATACCTGAAAAACGGGGAGAAAAAATCACGAGAGTGATAGCGTTGTTTCCTCAGCCAGAACTTTACTCTAATGAGGAAAATACCGCGAATCCCCAGGCATGAGGGCGGAGACGGGAGTAATCGATCTAAGATCTCAGATTAAGACCACCAGGTAGATCACAGATCAACACTTTCATATCTTAAATTAAACAATGAAGAACGAAGTAAACAATGTAATATAAACAACTTTTTTAGCATTTTAACCTTTTTTAAACACATGACAGATTTTAACCACATTACCCAATTTTATGGTTTTAGTCATTCATTATGAACTTTTACTTATTGTATAATCTTTTTAACCTCGTTACAGATTTTAACATTACAGACCATCAACTTACTATGCCTTTTTTTTAAACTTATAAACAGGCTATGAGTGTATTATTTTTACTTCACAATTACAGTACTGACATAAGATCCATCCCTGTTTATTAGTTTTGCTTTTATCATCACAGTGATAACCACATGGAACTGCGTGATGAATTCTTGATCATTCATTCATTATTTAACTCTGAGATAAGCAACTATCCCTAGACTCCGGATTCTAAAGGGTTCAGTATGCTTGAAACGAACAAGGTAGTACGATGTGTTGTAAAACGACAAGTCTAAAGGCAAAGGAGATTATACTTGTTCCGAATGGCCACACTTGAAGGTGGGCCAATATCCTGGTTCAAAAAGTGATAGAAATAGTGGTCTGAAAAAAAGAAAAAAGAAAGCTCTGAGAGATTATTTCAAACCCTGCCTAATCTCACACCTTGGCACACCTGGCCAGTCGCTGCGTATAGTAGACATTCTTGTTGGATGCCAGTTCAATAAAGTTAAAAACAATTGTCACACACAGACCCCCAAAATTCTGGCATCAGAGAGGTTTGGGGGAAGAGGGTTTCATACGCTGTTACAATGATCCAACAAGCACTTTGTTTGAAGCATACTGAGGCATTTACTGTATGTGCATCATTTCGTAAGAATTACAGCAGCGAGGAAGGGGACATTGTGGTCGTCACATGAGGTGGAATGTCTACTCAAAAAATGTCAAATCATAAATCATTGAAGTAACAGAAATAAAGAGAGGGGAATCTTATATTTTCCATGTAAACCAAAAGACATGCATGATGAAAGCGATGTTTATGGTGTATATTATTGCGTAATCAACTTCAGAATCATTCTTGTGTGTACAACAACCCTGCAATGATGCAGTTCCTCAGAAAATTAGCAAAAGAAATTATTTACATAGCCTTATGCAACTTGAACCACTTGAAAGCTCGGAAAAAAACTTTATGAACACCGGAAGTTTATACAATTGGCTTGGCAAATTCAAAGCCTTTCCCTCGTCTTTCCAAAACAGCTTGGATTCCAAATTTCCTTCACCTGCTCCCCTGTCTGTGCACCACTTGGGATCCCTGTTGGGAGCTCAGTTACTTTGTGACTCATCTGCTGGTCATTTATGCACTCACTTTGTTGTAATTGCTGCAGTCTGGTAGCATTGGCTTTTCATGTTCCTTTTATGTTTTTTGGCCGCAGAGAAAGTGAAGCTAAAGCGGAGGCCCTGGCTGTATCGGGAAAACAGAAAAATACCCAGGGCAGATGTGGGACGCCCTCCCTCGTTGGGCCATGCAGTGACCAGTACTGGAGGTTTGATGTGGTTTTTGAATCATCAGCATCACCCACGGTTTTGCATCAGCTGTCCTTGACTGGAAATACGAGCGGTCCTTATCTCAGGGGAGAGGAGAGCTAAGGAGAAGAGAAAACAGAGGAGCACTTACAGAGATTTGCAGACAGACCCGAGGTGAAAAAGAAACAAGCTGTCAAAACTTTGTCTTTAAATGATGGTGCCCAGACAGAGAAGGGTAAAAAAAAAGCTACACTTGAAAACTGATGGAGAAGATTTAACTACTGGAGTCTTACGCGAGACTTTTACTGATTCAGCAAAAACTATGTAATTTGGAAACCTGTCTCTCAAGAGTTTAAAGGAGTAGTTTAACATTTTGAGAAATAAGTTTATTCACTTTCTTGCTGCCAATTAACATCTCTAAAGCTCACTATGTCTCATCTGTTTAATCCAAACAAACACCAAAGTGTAAATGTGGTGTCTTGTAGTCACAGAATGGTTGCCAGGCAACCATCGAAGACTCCAGGAAGTCACACAACTTATCATTTTTACATGTCGGGTTGTATTTAAAAATGACGTAGAAACTTCAGCTGCAACATGTTTTTCCAGAAACAGTGTCCATATTATTCTGGATAATCCACAGAATAGACCGTTTTCATAGAGACTATTTCTTTGGTAATAAGTAGTTCCAATGAAAAGTGGCCATATGTGGTTCATCCAGAGCATCATTTCTTGAAGTTTCTTAGTTTGTTAGTTAGTTTATTGACTTCAGTATAACAATACAAGTATACAAAATACAACATTAAGTGATCAAATAAAAACTTTAGGTCCAAACAATACAAATCTTTCAGCACAACTAAAAACTAAAATTACTAATCTACATGGACATGTTTCAACCTTTTCAGGCAAGTACAGTGTTCAGCGTAACTAAGGTTTTCTTGTCTGTGTCTACCAATTGCAAATTAAGAACAAGAGTAGTAAAAGCACAAACAAAAGTCCATTTTTAAAACCAGGACAAATAACACCAAAACTAACTACATGGCTAGAAACCACTAGAGGTAAAGTAAGAAAATATGTTTTTGGTCATTTGGATGAGCCGACTTCAAAGGAAATGATCATTGCTCTGTTGATAAGAGTAATCTGTTGACAAAGCAGTGATGCAGCATGAATCAGTCATGCAAACTGAGTAAATGGTAAGAGTAAAATCGCATTGTCAAAGATTTGTCAGCATCAGGCCCCTGCTATGACTATTGCTCCTTTTCTACTGGCAGACAGATTTTTAACTGCCCAACAGACTGATTGGCTGATTGCCTTACTTACCGTCAGAACAAACAGATAGATTCATGCTCAGAGTCACAAACAATGACTAACACTGCCAGACAGACAGACAGTGTCATTTACATAACACAGACATAAAGTCCGGTGGACATCTTTGACTCTGGTAGAGTGAGTTATTTCCTCTGCTGGGAGCCCCAGGTGTCTGATCAACACAGCGAGTCATCATTTCGTCCGCGTGTAATAATAATGTGCGTGATTAAGCGCCACAGAAAATCTACTCTCTTAAAGACCCTCTGACACGCGAAGCCCCGTCTACTGTGGCTAAATTAACCTACAGCTGCATCTCACAAGCAACAATTCCTACAAGCAGACACATACACACACACAGACATACTGTATGCATACATACAAAAATACGGCCACACACAAGATAAACAAACTTGTAAATCCTTACACCTACACATAAACACGACATACATTACTTTCCTGAGCAAAAGTGACTCATTTACAAACCCTCATCTCCAGTCTGGACTACTCGTGCAAACACACACCACCCACACACACACACGAAGGACAAATTACAAGCATGCAAACAGGCAAGTGCAGCACCTCTCCCACCGCAACTATCAAAGGGTTAGCGTGTGGTGAACCTGTGTGTGTGTGTGTGTGTGTGTGGCACAGGGATAATAAGATGCTGAGTAAGTGCAAATGTGTGTTAATGCATAATTAGTGCAGTCGAAGTGGGTGAGAGAGTTAAAGGAACAGTTAAACATTTTGCGATGTACGCCGTTTTGCTTTCTTTCTGAAAGTTGGATAAAAAAGTTAATGTCAATCTCATGGTGTCAGGACATTTTAACTACCTTAAAGAAATAGTTTGACACTTTGGGAAGTTAGCTTGTTTGCTTTCTTGCGCTCATGTCTGTAGGATAAATATGAAGCTACAGCTAGCAGCCAATTAGCTTAGCTTAGCATAAAGAATGAAAACAGGAATTGTTTGCTAAGAAATTGCTCCGGCATGTCTTTGTCCGAAGATAACAAAACACCTACCACCAATACTTTAAGCTCACTACATTGCTCATTACATTGCAATTCTTTAATTTGCATAACAACTGAAGTGTAAAGACGATCTAGCAACCAGCAGGGACTACAGAAATTCACATCACACGGCCAAAAAATTGTCCATCACATAACCCTCGTAAAAAAACCACTTGTCATTTTTACACTTTTTTTTGTACAGATTAAACAAGCAAGATATATACCATGTTAATTAGTGATCTTTAGAGGTGTCAGTAGGTCTTTTGTTACCTTTGGAGAGAGCCAGACTAGCTGTTTCCCACTTTTTCAAAGTCTTTATGCTAAACTAAGCTAATCGGCTGCTGGGCGTAGCTTCATATTTATGGTCCATCCACCCAGTACTTCTGAGCAGCTTTGACTAGCGTGAGCTTCCAGATATTAGCGCAGGTTTGATTTTGGTCTCTGTACGAGCATGAAAGTACCAAAACTGGCAACCCCCAGTCTGATGACAAGACTTTGGGATGCTGCGCTCAGTCAACACACCCAGCTGTTGTTTGCTGAGAAATAGCTCCAGCATGTAATGCCCCCTTAAACCCAATTCTTGTCATTTCTCTTTCTGTACGACTTAAACAAAAGAAGTACAATCTTGTTGGGTATATTTTTTAACTTTGGACACAGTCAGGCTAGCTGTTTGTGATGAGCTAGTTGTGATCAAACCTCACACAAAAACAAATAAGCGTGTTTCCCAAAATGTTCAACTATTCCTTTAAAGAGAGAAAATGTATATGAATAAGAGCTTGTGAAGGCCTTTCACCACTGGGGATATATGTCAGTGCTATGTAGACGTAACTGTGGGTGTGTGCACACGTCTGTCCCACTTGGTAAGTGTGTGTCAGAATGTGTGTCGCAGGCGTGTGTCTGGGGTGTGTGCTGAAGGGAGGTCAATCCCCGGTCCGGGTAATTTGCCACAGATGAAACCTGACTCCATTCCAGGGGACCAGCGCAAGCGAACGTTTCAAAGCTGCAGGAAATCTATTAGCACCTGGTGGGACTCCCCCCCTGTCCCCCTATTCTGTCCTCTCTCTCCCCCTCCCTCCATCCTTCCATCCCTCGCTCTACCATCTCACCTCTCCCTGCCCCACCCCAGTTAATAAAGCCACACAAGACCACCACAGTCCCGCTGTGCCACTAAAACCAGGGGATTAGTTAGTGTGTGTGTGTGTGTGTGTGTGTATGTGGGTGTGTGCATGTGTGTCTGTCTGTGGCGTGTGGCGAGGTGTGCATTTACGCCTGTATATGTGGACCTCAGAGTGTGTGTGTAGAAAGTGCATGTAATGTATCTGGACCTGTCCTTTTACACACGTGGAGCCAGTTAGCAGTGAATGAGGTGCCAGACAAGCATGCAGCAGCTGCCACACTAGAAACAATAGCTCATGATCCAGACACAGTAGGCTGTGGTCACTGCTGAGCGCGGACTCTAGGTCCGATCGTATGTACTGTTTTAATTGCTGAGATGATGTTAGTGTCCGGGTCATGTGAACTGTGGTCAATTTGCTGCTTTTTTTTAAATGTACCAGTTATTGGCTGTGGTCAAGCCCAAATGTGGATAAAATATGTCAACTCTCTTTTATGACCTGGCCTTCACTGTGTTTGCGCAATAATTGCTTTCACATAAAGCATCCTGAGGAGAATGAATGACTTAGCCAAGCTCGCCATGCCAAACAGAACATTTGTCATTATTTTTACTTGCAGGCCTTGCATCAAAAGTCATCCTGCTGTCTTGTACCAAAGTTGTGATGGACAGGTGTGTCGAAAAGATACGATTTTATATTAGCATTAGCTTATGCTAGCTAGATACAGCTGATAAAATCTGCTAGCAACAGATCCAAATCAGCGGGCGTGGGCTAGAAGAGAGAAGCCTGCTTTTGTTTACTGCTAAAATGACAGTATTCATTTCGAGTGGTAAATCTGCTGACGTTATCATTGTAAACTGTAATTTGATAAAAGGTGTAGCAACAGTAACTAAGGGGGCGAGGCTGAGCAAACTGCCAATTCAGTCAGGCAGTAGGGTTCATGCTGATGGCTGAGTGACTACCTGAAATTATGCCTGTCTCATGCAGCTATGCTTGCCAGACCACAATGAATGAAGCAAATATGCGAGCCAGCTTTGCAATCTAAGGACATAATGACAAACATGTTACATTTATCTCTTGCATGATTTCATTAATGTGTACTGATGAGGCCATTTACCTCACCCCATAAAATGAAATCCTTTTTGGAATCACAGATATAAGCCAGAGGTCATCTGGCTACCAGTCTCTCATCCAAACAAGGCTTTGCGCTATCAGGAACAAATAACTGGCTTTGGGAGGGTGACGTTTTTTTGTAGAACGACTCCCAGAAGAAACATGAGTATGCTGAAGTTTTGCTGCCTCGAGGTATATTAACTTGGCACAGAGTTCATGGTGATTTATCATGCATTATTTGATCCCATGGCAGGTGATCTGGGGAGAAGGAGCATTTCCAATTGATGATACAACTTTGGCCTGATATTAAGTCCTAGTGTCCAATTCTGCTTTCAAATGCAATCTGTGACATTGTGTCATGGATCTTCTCTCTCTAGTATAACTGTATTTTTTAAACCACCTGTATAAAGAAAAAGAAAGCCCTGACAGCAAACACTGAGCTGTCAAAGCTGATCACCCACCACAACATCAAAACCAGACAAACCCAAATAGCCAAAGTCCTGAATTAGAACATTGTTTTACTTGAGCTTAGATAGTCTTTAACCATTACTAAGTCTACATCTTCCTCTACCTGCTGTGAGAAATATGATTATTTAAGTCAACTGTGTCTGTGGAGCGTTTGGGCAGGCGTGAGCACGCTCGCCTGCTCGCCTGCTCGCCTGCTCGCTAGCTAGCTCATGTGCAGGGTCCGACCTAATTGGATTTATGTGCGGGAATGTTTTCCAAAGCCACACTTGTGAAATACCTCCACATCTGCTGGCCATTAGTAGTGGACATAACACACAACAGAGAGAGTAAAGCCCCCAATGCCTTGATTCATTGGACTGCAGCTCTGCTTTTATTGCAGCGGAGGAAAAAGGCTTGCTGCAGCACAGCGAGCGTTGCCTTATCTCTCTCTGTCTTCTTCCTCTCCTGTTCTCTATTTCATTTGTTCTTACTTCTGCCATTCAATCCATCAACCCACTCACTATCTCTTTTTTTGACCTCTGATTCTCTTTATGTCACAATGTTTCAGTCTTGCTGCAGCAGTTGTTCTTACTCTTTCTTTTGTCTAATTTTTCCCTTTTTAGTTTCAACTTTCAGCTTTTACTTTTTCCACCTTAACTCCATCCAACAGGTCTAATTTCCCATCTGCTTCCCACCCCAACTTCCCCGCTTTTTTGTGCTCCTGTGCCCAGTTCTCCGACAGTCATCTATCTATGTCAATACAACTTCCATCTCCAAACTTTTTCCCTTGTCACTCCCCAAGGCAAGGACGTCCTCCTGTTTCATCCCTCTTTGGGCACAGGGAGAAACTAGCAAGGGGGTCTGACAACCCTCTGACCCCTCATCTGTCATCTGCAAGGGGAAAAGCACCCTCCTAATTGGGGGGGAAGCATCGAGGGGTTGGGGGGCTGGTATGGAGGTTGTTATTCTAGTGTCGGGGGGGTCAGAGGTGAAAAGGGGGAGATCACACCGGTGATTAGCCTCCTTCATGTGCAGGAATGGAGGGAAGCGGGAACAGGGGGAGTGTTTGTTGGGCAGTTGGGGTGTAAAGCAATTAGAGGGAAAGACTTAAAATCCTGCATATAAGATGGTCAGTGCTGTTAATGATAATGCCCCAGGTCAAGGCACGGACACCTGGACCGTGATAAGGTGAGTCCAGGTAAAATCCATAAAAACTCTCACAATCTCAAAAGAAGACATTGAGATATAAGCACTGAGGCATTGGAGATAAGAATTGTCCAAAAAAGAATGCACCTCAAAATTGGATTACTAAATATGTACATGATCTCGGGATGTGTGCACTGGACTTTTTATTCCCTCAAAGAACTTTAACACTGTAGGGACACACTGAAGTGTCATGCATTGGCAAATTGTGGTTTTGGCCCTTTGAAGTACATTCTGCCAACTGCTTTTAATGTCTGTAACACTTGAAGCTGCCAGCTGGATAAGCACATCAGCTGTGTGTAAAAATGAGTTTACCTGTGTTGGCATAGCGCTGTAAGGAGCAAGTCAGAAAAAGAGTCAAATGAGGCTGCATTTTGTGAGTGCTGACAGGTTCTGGCCTTGGGAGCTAATGATGTCAGAAACCACCCAGCTCTCCCTGATGATGAACACTACCCATCTCTCTGCATCACCCTCCTCCGCCTCCTCACCTCCCCTGTCCACACCTCTTTACGTGGCTCAGCAGGCCATGAAATAGGTGTGTGTTTATGTGGGATGAGGAGAAAGCAGAGAAAGCAAAGTGACAGAATATTAAACACAAAAATATAGCCTTTAAAGCCATTATGTGTTAATTTTTTAATGTGATTTTAACACGTCATTATTTTGATGGCTTTGTAGTTTTTGTAGAAAAATGAGCCATACCCAGACTTACTGTTTAGAGAGTATGTAATAGGCACACTTTCCACAAGCCCCCACCAACAAAATACATATTTTTTTTAAATTTCAACCTATTTTTTTCTGTCAGTGAAGGGAACATTTATGTGTTAGTGTACGGAAACTACAACAAACTGCAAAAGATGCCAAAAACGAACTCAATCCAATCCTGATTTTAATTTGTTTATTTTCTGTCATTACGACACAACTTTTACTATTTTTACAACTCTCTGGTGTTGCAGGCCCAATCCTCCCCTAGTATACACTTGGAAAATGCAGAAATAGTGGGATTAATCATCAGAAACAAAGCAAGGATCCAATCATGAACCGTGTGATGACAGAAGACTGCTGGACTTTGTTAATGCTGATCACAAATCATCTGGGAATTTACTTTGCTATCTGACTAGATCATATTGTTACTGGCAGTTGTGAAATTTATGTCAGCTACACTGATTAGATCTTAAGCTAGTGTTTAAATAAAGTTGCATCAGTCTTGTACATCATAGCGCTACCAAACTTCCCATGCTCTAATTAACAATGCCGCAGAATGACTGACATTTTGGAAACCTCAGCGATAGGCCCAGGGCTTTGAATGAAAAAATAAATCGTGGAAGTTAATACTCCCATTGCTTTGGTCTGTTATGAAAGCGCACTCCAACTTCCAACATCTTCTCCCTCGATGCATAATCAGCTGTCAAACTTAACTTATTTACCTGAGGCTTGTGAAGCACATGGGACAGGGCTAGCTGTAGTTCAAAAGGTACCAATCTGCAAAAATTTGCTCCAAGACAGGTTTTCTGAGCGTCTGGATTTCTTCTTTGCACTGACACTGATTGACGTTACGGGTGCGATGTGTGTACGGTGCACAGTGCACCTCCGTGCCTGCTGCTGCCAAGGCCCAGAGCCGCTGTTTCCCCCTGAGCACACACACACCTCTACACCTGCTGGTACTTTCCTGTGTACACACACACACAGACCAAAGGGAGGAAAAGGGACCAAAGAAAAATTAAATGACCTGCACGCGTCTTAATGAGGGAGGGCCGGGCGTCTGGCATTTACCTCAAACCATTTCTTCCCCCTGCTGCTCTCTCTGGAGGGCTTTAAGTCCGCCGCCCGTTAACGGCTGAAATGTGGATTTCCTGTCAAGTAAGGGTTAGGGCCCAACAAATGTCCTGTACGCTGGTACCTAAATAGGATCACTTCCAGCTGCCCCACCTAAACACACACACAAACACACACACTAACACACACTTCATGTCTTATAATGTCCCTATAGGGATTTACACTGCTTCTGTGGTGCTCAGTGTTGTCTTTATAGTGACCTTATTGTACCTTTATGGTACTTTTAAACTCCAATAATCAATGTAATCTTCCTATAATAAAGATATAGGATCTTATAAAGTTGGATGCTGTAGTGTGCTCTATCCAATAGTATCCTTATATAATATAAACACTATAGTTCTTTATGGGGGCTGTACGAGGTCAGTCTCAAAGTGCCATTGGAATAAGCCATGAATAGACTCTTGGCACTGTGTTTTCCCCCATACCTCTTTCTCTCGTGGGGATTGTTTGAACAGCAGGACAAATATTCCCTCAGTCCCTGATAGATATTTTTCATCTTTGTCATGATGTGACTTTCATTAGAACAGCTGACCCTGTGTGAGAAAAAAAAAGATGCTGTCTCATGAAGTGGCATAGCAGTGCATCACTAAATCGGGTTTGTGCAGTTCAGTCTCAGGGTTGTCACATTATTCAGCACATTAATCATAGAAAGTGAGCGGCTTACAAGCTACGGCATAAACCTTAAAGTTCAACATGTTCGGTTGAATGAAGCACTGTCACAACCCACTTCCCACTCACTTCAGTAGGCTCTTTTCTGCTTGTTTTGTATGTAATGTATTAGGCATTTTGCAACTGGCTAATCCTTTGAGGACGCAATCACTCCTTTGTGCCAAGTGCTCTTTGGCGCACCATGTAAAGAATCCCATCTGCCTTTTCAGTGGAGCCAAAGTGAGGCGAGTGAGGAGAGACAGAAAGAAGGTCTTGTCAAAAAGATCCTGTCTGATGACATGTTTGAAAATCTGTCTGGCTGGGGAGTCATTAAAAGTCAAGTCATTAATAAAGTCATTAGTAAAGGGTAACAAGTGTCTCACTTGCTAACAGGCCATCAAGCGTGTGGTTATAAATGTAAACAGGTAATTAATAATAGGGGTTTCTCACTTGCTAATAAGCCAACAGCAAAAGTTAGCCGTAACAATTAATATTAATAAGATAATAATAAAAGGGGTTTGACGACAATCCGTCAATTATTTAATTATAAATGTTAATAAGTTGTTGAATGGATCTTGATCCAGCTCTTGGCCAAAAGGTTGAAGGTCAAACAGTCCATTGGAGTGGTCTATCTGGTGAACTAAAGAGCTAAAAATAACACAAGAGGATAGACACCAGCCAGAGATTTTTTTTTAAACCCTGCAACCTAAAATAATTAAGCCATTAGTTGCAACTTATAAACCCTTTACAGCCCATGCCTTATTAGAAAATGGTGCCATTTGTGCCCATCAATAGACATGCTGATTTTAAAATGCCTGATGTGTTAAGGCTACACTATAATAAAGTGCTCTCCAAACCAGTTTATTCAGTCAAAATACAGTATGACCAGTAAATGAGAAACGTTACTTTCAAAATAAAAGCAAATCACCAAAGTTTCATTTTAAAGCTGCCCAAATTGGGGGGGTGCACAGAACAACTAAACCATTATTCTATCACTGTTGGCTTATTCAGGCTGCCTCGTTTGATTAAATCTTGCTTAAGCCTGTATGCTTATAGAAATATGCTAAAAATGCTTCTGATTATTGGGAGAATTAGTAAAGTAAAGTAAAACCTATTTGTGTTTTCGTTTACTACAGATAAACTCTCAGCTCTCAATACCCTTAAAAAAAATCAAGGCTTGCTTTCTTTATAAGATGTAAATCTTAAAAAATTGGGTCACAAATAGTTAGATTTTGACTTTAATAAAATGCTCCGTAATTTCCTAAAAAACAAACAAAAAAAAAAGCTGGGCACTGCAGTTTTTAGTAAAGAGTCAATTGTGCATTTGTTGGGCACTATTTTCAGATGTGGATAGCCCGTTTATGTGTTTGGATGATTTTCTTATGACTCTCTCTGTGGAACTTTGGCTTCACAGACAATATTTGTTGGCAGTATCACCAGTGATATCACCAGACTTTGATATGCAGAACGTTAGGCATGTGAGTCACGTCCGATTTTATTTTGAAAATAACAACCGGATGCTGCACTATTTATTCCAGAAGACTTGACACTGGTGAGGAGAGAAGCTGATAGAGAGGAGCACAAGCTCAAGTAAAGGGGGGTTGAACCGAGGACGTGTGGCTTCTTGGAAAAGTGGCATCTGTGTGAGGAAGGCAAGTCTTCTGCTGGTCATCAGCCACTCTGGACTTCATACAACCACCGAGTCTGTGGCTCAATTAATCCGGATTCTATAACCTGCTATCAAGTTCCTAACCATGAGGACAAACGTATGGATTTACCAAGCTTTGGTGTGTGTTGTGGTCACTATATTGGATACAGGTAAGACATGAAGAGCTGTGCTTTCAGGAGATGATGAATATCCGCATGAGCAATGTCTGCTGTGATCAATTTTAGTCTCAAATTAACATCTAATTTGTTTCCTTCTTTTCTGCATATACTCTATGCAATCAAGTGAGAAATAGACACAAGAGAAAGTCAAGAAATTACATTGAAGAATAAAAAAACAAAGTGAAACAAGTTAGAGAAGTGTGCAAAAAAAAATAATTACTCTACCATCTCTCATATTTTTACGTTGGATTTTGTAAGTCGGGACTTGGCTTAAATCAGCCTACTTTAAAAGTGTACACTTTGTGGTTTATTTATAATAAGTTAGAGACTATGGCGTTTAGTGGCATTGAATCAACTTGATCACAAGCCCTGTCTTGCATTGTTGATACGGATCACTCTTTGATTAATTACTGCAATAATTCATTGAGAGTTGTGAAAAGAACTCACTTGGGGCTATTTTTTGAAGATCAGACAGAGTCTGATACCAAACGTTTAATAATTGTTTTATAGGCCTACAATACAAACTTCGAATTAAATAATTGAGCAGCTCATCAAACTGCTCCTCCTTATAATAACCCATTCATCCCCCCAGGAGGTCCCATTATTTCAGTTTACCATTGGCTCTAATCGTCAGTAAGCAAATAGATCTAAAGGGCAGTTTAAATTGTTTTGTGCAGTAATATTTGATAATCAGAAAGCTTCGTCCTCCAGAATGAGGACGCGCACCGTGCCATTCCAGCTGCCTAAAGGTAGAAACCCGTGCCTTAGCGCTTGGTTTGAAGTGCATCTGCTTTGTCATTAAACTTTTTATATAGGTCATGGTGATTTCAGTAATAGACACTCGTGCATCTGTTGGACCGACGCCAGCTGCTAAGAGGATGCAGCGCATGTTGCTGCACAGCCCGGTGCGCTCACACGACCACCCGTCATTTAAACGCATCCCAAACGAACTCCGTGCCGCTCCTTTATGAAGCGCGAGTTATTTGGTGGTAACAGAGACTGTCCCGGTTTACATCCGCCCCGCTGACATGTCACTGAGTAAAGCACTGAATCCATAGTTACCACCTCCAGGCGTGCCGACACTGACCTCTGACCGCCCTGGAGTTGGGGAAAGTAAAATGCGCGCCCCGGACTGTGGTATTCGTGCGTTTGTCCCGGTAGAGAGATAGAAAAGGGGTGTGTGTGCATGTGTGTGTGTGTATGAGGGGAGAGAGGGGTGTGTGTTTGGGGGGGGGTAACATCTGGCTGCTGAGCCCAGCTCCACATTTCGCGCTCTCTGAAGCAGATGTAATGTCTGCTTAATTCCCAGACAGAGGCACACCTTTAACCTGCTACTTTCCTGTTGTTCATATAATACAGTTTCTCCTCAACACTGCCTTAAAATTTATACACTTTGTTATTATCAATGTTGCATTTTTGACAGTTTATCTTGCAGGAAAACCTGACTAAAATACTTATCCAGCTTAAGTTCTTTGCTCAAGGGCACCTAAGTGGAAGTTTCTGAGGAAGGTCAGGGTGTCAGTCATTCACCTTTCCTCTCTACATATTTCACGCTAAACCAGCGACTCAAACCTGTTCCTGTAAGCTACTGCTGCCTCTTCTCATTAAATCTCATCTCTCTCTCATTCTCATCCATTGAGCACATTTTATTATAATCTCCAACTTTAGCAAATGTTTGGGATTTGGAGATAGCAGGAGTCTGACTGCGAGGAGAGGAAGAGACTAAGTGAAATCTAATTGAGCAGCCTGGCCAGACATCAGGGCTGGAACAACACTGTGATGAGTGCCAGATGTGGTCCAGTGGAGCCCAAACATTAATAACACGTTCTCCCCAAAAACCATTTTCAACCACGAGGAGCCTCTAAACGCTCCACAGTTTACAATATCCTAAGTACACACATAACGTCTTGTGTCGGATCTTGGCACAGGAGCATTTAGCTGTAACTCAGTAGCATGAGATTTTCCTGCGTGATTTATATCGCACTTGCCCCTAATTATAAACGGAAAACTATTGCAACTAAACACACAATGCATTTAAAGATGCTGCTGCAGCCCTCAGAAACAGCATTTACAGTAGAGCTCCATTCTGCTGAAGGATGGGCTCTTAACTTTTTCCACCAGGTAAAAATGAATGATTTGTATCACAGAGGATTTGGACTTAAAATATGGTTTTGTCCTGCTTTTGAACCCACTTGGATCTCATATACATTATGCTATGTCTTTGCAATGATACCATTCTCTTTTGATGTACTTCTTCCAAAGAAATGGCTCTCAACAAAGGCATATAAATAAAACAAGAATAAATTATAATGTGTCCTTTTTCCAACTTTGACAGTTTTAGATTTTTCCACATAGTGTATATTTTCTCGTATGTGTTGGATGCCAAAGCTGAGAGACTATACATAAAACTTTATTAGTTAGTAGAAATGATGAGTGACATTACAGCTTTCCTGGAAAAAAAGTAATTCTGACTGCATCTTTTGTGACTGTTAAGGAGTCGTGAATACAAGTTGTTGAAATGAGTTTCTGTTGGAATAAAGGATATCCATTAAATGTATCTACAATAACAGCGCAAATACAAAAACTGTAGAATAACAAATACCACAAAGTAGTAAAAATTGTTGAAAAAAGCTGATTTTTGGCTCTTTCTGAAAGCAGTAAAATATGAGATATGCTTTCATGAGCATCAAACCTCCAACTGAGACACTGGAGCACACCAGCCTGTTGGATGGACATCATTCTGTTCTCTTGGCTGTCTTCACAGTTCAGCACCCACCCTGCATTTCTCAGGCAGCTACCTTGGTTTGAAGCAGGAGTGCTTGGGGGCATTTTAAACTGGGCTTTGATCTTGGATACACTTCATGCTTGCTTTTCTGACACATAAACTAGTCTACTACGTTGGTTTGGCCAGCACAGCTGAAGCATGATCTGAAGAAAGGTTCAAGAGCTGCAGAACAGCAGAGTTTTGAGGGGTTCAGGACTGTCACAACAGTGTTTCAGTATGATTCAGCAGTGCAGATGCTAACATGTCAACAAGCATTGGGGGTTGAAGGAAACTGTAGTTGAAGGATGCTTTCATTGACAGCTGGCCACCAAGTTCAATGTATGGCATTGAAATAATTTCATTTTTGCATCACTTCCTCCATGCCAAGACCCTGAAACAAGTGCTCATGCTTCCTGCTGTTCTAATAGTCAAACCACCAGGAGAAAACTCCAGGAAATATTCTCATCAATTTGACAAGTTCCTCTTCATTCCCAGTGCCTTGACAGCAGCAGTGAAATGTCTGGCCACATCTCCCAGTATTGGAGTAATGTTTGATGCTTATATATATATTGCATTTTGCCTTTACTTAGCTGATAGATAGCTGACAGTGTAGATACAGACAGGAAATGAGGAAAGCGAAAGAGAGGTGAGCACAACATGCAACAAAGGCCCTCGGCCCGAAACAAACAAGGTTAGGGTTTTTTTCTGTTATTCTGAACCACATGCTATTAAATAACTCTGCAGAGGAAAGTGATATTCAATGAGAAAAAAAGTAAATGGCAAAATAAGTAATCAAGAAACCCTTGGCAGATTAATTAGAAAATATAAAGCTTAAGGGAGACACATGATGACTCAAAACTGTCCTCTGGGTGGACTGAGAACTTGAATGCTGGTCTCTTTAGAGAGCAATGCCACCTTCACTGTCAAATGAGCAGTATCCACAGAGCTGGCCACTGGCTAACTCTATCCTTGTAGCAGCATTTATGCAGCATTCACACCATATTGGATGGATGGTAGAGATGGGGAAGAAACCAATGTTTAAGACTTACAGGCCTTTACATCATTGGACAACTTAAGACAGTTGTATGATTGAAATGTTTGTCAAGTAAAGGGTTAAAAATACTTAAATACATTGACGATATAGCACTATATCCATAAAACTTAGACTATGCTTTGTCTAACGTGATCATCCATATTTATTTGCCTGTACTGTTGTTGCCAATTCCGTATCATTAAGCACTAAGTCAGATAACTCTGAGCTTTCAGAAAAAATTTCCAGTCATGCTTACGTGTGAATGGTCTGAGTCCGAAACAGACAGTAACTCCCACATGAGATGAACCTGGCATTAGCAGGCCCATCTCCTTCCCACCCAACAGCGAATCTAATGGCTGTTCCAAAACATGCAGATAGGTGTTCTCATGTTGTGTTCTCGTGTTCTTGCAGGTTTTTGTAGAAGGACTCATCAGTCATTACAGAAGTATGAGAAGACTGAGAGTCACATGCTGGTTTGCACAGAGTGTCCTCAATCCTCTTTGGTACGAAACAGCCGATCGCAGGAACAATGCGCCCGCAAGTGCAAGAAGGTCAAGAAAAACTTCAACTGCAGGTGAGTTTCATTTTCTTTCTCTGTTTCCCTGAAATGCAGCACATGGTTTCTTCATGGCCACTCCTCCTCTGCTCCTGTGTAGACACAGTATTTACATATTTTTGTTGTTTATCTTTTCTTAATTTCTCAACTACACTTCCTGTGTGTTCCTACAGGGCTTTCAACTTTCATCGGCACAACAGGAAATGCCACTTGCTTCCCTTTGACCGTTTCACCCACGGTGTGCAGAAGCAGGTCAACGTCAACTTCACTTTGTATGAAAAAAAAGGTAAGTGTCATAATTTTCAATCTCTCAAAGTTGGCTTTATGCACTCAGGTGTTTTTCTCATGAGAACGTTCAGGTGCAGAGAGGGATTTACGCAGACAAATTGTTTGTTGGTGATTGCAGGTTGTGCTTCTTGCGTCGGCTCCCGGGTTTTATGGTCTTTGGTATTTCTGGCGGACGCCCCACAATAAAGCAACCAACCCCCCCCACCCCCCGCTGCTTAATCACTCCAGTGGGGAGAGTCGCATGCATAAACATTTAGCAGACTTAAGTGGAGTGTAAACAAAAAAATTAATTGTTTACAGTTGGAATGCAAAGGCTTTTCTGCACTGCAGGATGTGGAATCTAGCACTTTAGAATTTATTGCAGTGACATTTAATGAACTTCAGGGAGTTGTCTGTTTTGCGAATAACACACAAGCTGGGACACTCGCTGTTAAAACATCTTATTGACCATACATGGGAAAATATATTCCAGGTGGTCAAGGCAGCGAACACAAATCAACTTTTAATTGACTTAACGCTATATAAATTGGCACACAAAGAGTACACAGGGACAGCTTGTATCAAAGAGAGAACATGAATGGATGTTTTCAGATGCTTTTTATGCCTTTGCTCTTACTTAGATTATATAAGGGAATGTATCATCGGCACCAAGGACAACTACAGAGGGAGGAGGTCTTGGACGAAGTCAAACATCACTTGCCAGGCTTGGGCAGATAATAACATCAATGAGCACACGTAAGTCCTCTCTTTTTTTTGTGGGAATAGGGGCTATTCATGAGAGGAGGAATGGTTACAAACATTCACAAGTCACCTTGAGGGTACAGTGCCTTGCTAGCGTGACACTTTTTAAGGAGTTCGAAGGTGTTAATCATTCACTTCCCCTCACCAGATTCCTGTAGATTTGAACCAGCAGCCTTCAAAGCCCGCTTCTCTAATCTTTAAGCTCCCACCACCTTCCTGGATGCTCCTTCTCTATTTCACTGTGTCTGATATTGAACAGGCCTCAGCAGCTGATTTATTGATGTTCAGATCATCCCCTTGCACCTCGGGGGTTAAGGGAAGGTGGAGGCTCTGAGACGGGTGAATGTTTAGCCAGAGTTAAGTCAGATTTCTTTCAACACATGCCGGGATGTCCTCTCCTATGAGCTTGTTTTTCTGCTGCACTGTAGGCCATCAGGTGTATCCCAAAGATGTTTTCACTCTGCTACAAGCAGCGAATTAGTGATGGTCGTTCTGTGCCAGCATCTCATTAGTGGGGCTCATTAGTTACAAGATATTTTAACTGCAGCAGGGAGGGGGGTTAAGAGACAGAATAATAAGAGTTTGAAGAAGTGCAGAGTGAAAAATAGACAGAAGAGAGGTAGAATGGAAGAAAGAAAGCGCAAACATTTATAGACTGAAGTCATGTTCTGTCTGTTGTCCAGCTGAGCTCACAAAGCCACAGACTTACTGAGAGAAAATACAAGTTCAGTGATCCCCCACAATTAAAACACATTGCAGTGTTGGTCCCCATCCTCTCCTCTCCTCTCCTCTCCTCTCCTCTCCTCTCCTCTCCTCTCCTCTCCTCTCTGCCTCCATTCCCTTTCCAGAAGCAGCTCTTCACATTAGGAATACTTTGTCATTGTTTATTTGACACAAGGTTCCAGTCCCCGTCCCAGATGGCAAATGTAACGTCCAACAACATCGCCCTGGCTTGTCAGCAACTTTTAACTTTCAAAGGGTCAAAGGGAGCTTTACTTAAGGGAGATTTAGTGCCACTGTGGGGTTACCTAACATGGGACTGTCCCGCTGTGTGAGAATTACCACCATAATGAACCACGCACCATTTGAGTTTCAGGTAACTATTATTTTCATGCTTGAGCGATCACCACGGGGCAGGGGTGATTTCTCAGGAGGTTCCCTTCCAGGAATGGGACTTCCACCTGTTATCTATATTTAGTGTTTGAACCAAGGCTCTGAAAGAAGTGTGTATTGATGCCCAGCCAAGTGTGGAGAATGAAATGGAATGGAAAATGTCTGTTCATATTAATAATAATAGATAACATTGCAATAATTTACTTATTCCCAAAGGGACATTCTTTTATTTTTCTACACATTTCCACTGGGAGGTACAGAAACACACCCCTGCAGCTTGTTGCAGAGAGTTAGATAAGAAGATTGATACCACGGTAAATATGAAGCTTCCACCAACAGCCAGTTAGCTTAGCTTAGCAGAAAGACTGCTAACAGGGGGAAACAGCTAGCGTGGCTCGTCCGATGGTAACTTGTTAATTAGTGAGCAGGTAGGCAGATTTTGTTACCTTTGGACAGATCCAGGCTAGCTGTTTCCAGTCTTTACGCTGAGCTGAGCTAAGCTAAGCTAAGCTAACCGTCTCCTGGCTGTAGCTTCATATTTAACATAGACAAATGAGAGTGCTATTGATCTTCTCATCTAACTCTTGGCAAGAAAGTGAATTAGCGTATTTCCCAAAATTTCCTTGTTTTAATCTCTGAATACTTTATTCCTTTGGATGCTGTAGCATTGAAGCATGGCCATGTCTGTTCTATAATCACCAGGTGCATGTTGCTGGACATTTTGCAGCAGTTACTTCAGGTCTAGATTTCATCTTTTGTGATATCCAAATATGTTTAGCCGTCCCAGAGAGCGAAGCATGTGTGCATAGTGTCTGCCTGTGCTCCGATGGGAACAGACTTTGGCAAGGAGATGAATAACTGGCCAACATCTGTTAGCGCAACATCATTATGGCAAACTTGCTCCCATGCTGCGGCCTTTTACGGACTCTTACCAGATGCAACGTTTTTTTGTAAAGTGAGGAACCTTGTAATGCCATTTAAATAAATTAAGGATACTGTATTATGATAGAAATACATTGAGCTTGTGAGTTACACACAACAGATGTGAGGTTTGTCACTTGGCAGACTGCTGCAAAGGGGAACAAGTGTTTTGTCTTAGTTACATGCATAAGTGAAATTTTACTGTTAGTCTTAACCTTATTATATTTTTCTCTTACTATGATCTGTAGCTAGGACCTTTCCCTTCTTTCTCTCTTTTCGGCTAAGTTAGATGCCTGAGATTTCTTCTGGTTCTGGGTTGAATGATGTTGTGCATTAGTGTAGAAGCCTTTGTAAGCCCCAGGGCACAGAGGGGAGAGCAGAGCAGACTCCCCCAAGAAAAGAGTCATTGTCTGGGGTAGAGTGTTCAGACAAGCTGCTGAAGGGAGGGTGGACTGGTTCTTTTTGCTTTTCTTTTTTTCTTTTTCCATCAATTAAACACTGAGCTCCCGCCTTTTGCTCACTCCATTATGCTCACTTTTTCTTTTTTAAGCACTTAAGTCAGTCACCTCACTTGTTTCTTTTCACCCTTCTTCTCCACAACTTTTTCTCCTGTCTTCCCTTTCCTTCTCTGTCTCCCTGGGTGGGAGGGGGGAATGTGGTCGGCGTGGATCAGGGGGTGCTGACATGCCAGCTTTTCATCATCCGGCCCTGACAGAAGACAAATTTCACACACTGTCCATTTAGTATGGGGATCCCATGCAGCTCCCCATTGTTACTTCCCATATGTTTGGACTAGTCAGGATCTTTTTCTTACAGTCTTACAGTCGCTTGTTCACACTGCCGTGATGTATCCGTTGACAGAGAGGGATTAGGTGTAAACGTGTTCAAAGGCTGCCAGCAAAAGACCTGCTTGGGCTGCTCCAAGTGGTTCGTAGCATTGTTCTGTGCTGTTGGTGGTTACTGTGCTGTAACAGAGTCTGGCTGCTTCACACATGAGGGAGCTGGGATATGGTAGGAATCAGTAAGGCGATCATGCAAAAGGTGCAAACCTGGAGAGAAGAAACGTATTGATGACTTACTTTGCATAAGATCTCGATGACTGGTCATTCCAGGATTTTAAATGTAACCCAGTATCACTGTAGGCACTAGCATTTCTCAGAATGAAGCTTACATCTTAATGTAAATGCCTTTTGAATTTATTTGGCTTGTTACTGAGAGCACTAGCAGGCAGGTACGGTACTGTATACACCACTGGAGCAGCCAAGTGTGCAAGTACTCCCTGAAATGTATTTATACAGCTTACAGTATCAGTTAACACTTTCAATAATGTCTGTCTACTCCCCTGTAGGTTTTATCCTGATAGGTACCCAACACAAGACCTGAGGGAGAACTTCTGTCGGAATCCCAACAACGATCCTGGTGGTCCGTGGTGCTACACCACAGACCCAAACGTACGAGCTGAGGAGTGTGGCATACCACAGTGTTCAGAGGGTAAGACCCAAACAACATCACTGGACAATAAGATTTGGCCAAAATAGCTCAGATTCACATTAGAAAGAAGCTGTCATTTACCTTTTCCAGAGGTGTTCTAACATTTAATTAATGTTTGTTGTAATTTATTTCCCTCTTGAAGTCATAAGTCATGTTTGCATTCATTAGTAGAGAAAAGACATTTTTGATAAATGCTGTTTTCTTTGTTGACAGAAGTCTGTATGACGTGTAATGGGGAAGACTACCGGGGCAAAATGGACCATACAGAGAGTGGCAAAGAGTGCCAAAGATGGGACTCAGCAAGGCCTCACAAACACCACTTCCAGCCCAAAAAGTAAGCTGCAAAGCTGATAATCACATACTAACCTTTCTCACGGACAATGCTGCACACACCCATGACAGATGCTTAAAGAAATGACGCTAATACTCAGGAGAGGTAGACCTCACCAGTTGTTATGACTTACTTCTCTCCCTCCTATTTTCCTTCCTCCCTGTTTCCTCTCTGTCTCCTCTCTCAGGTATCGGAACAAAGATTTAAAGGACAACTACTGTCGTAACCCAGATAATCGTCTTCGTCCCTGGTGCTACACCGTGGATCCCAAAACTCAGTGGGAGTACTGCAACATCACTGTGTGTGGTAAGGGCCTATGTACTGTATATACTCCAAGTCTGGGGCTTGGGTTTTGTGGACAAAGCCTTCAACAAATCAACTGACGACCAAATTATTGTTTAACTCTGATTTATGACTGTTTTTCTCAACGTCTAGTACCCTTACAACCTTATAACCATATGTATCAAGCAGTAGGAATCCATTATAAGATTCAAAAGTGGACATAGTGTTGAGGACCCTTGCTTGGTTTTTGGACAGACAGACTGCGGTTGGGTACTACCAGCTAGTGGTTTGAGGGCGCCAGGGGGTTTGTTACATACAGGACTTTGGTGGTCTTGGAGTAGTTGCGGTGAGCTGAAGAAAAAAGCCCCTCTTCTCCCTTGCTGAGTCTCATAAGACTTTTGTATACCCGGCTGGGTGTTTCATGTGGTGGTTGGCTTCAAATCCTTCTACCTCAATAAGGAAGAGTAAATAGGTTGTTTGTAAAGGGGATGGTCTGACTTCAGAGAGCCAGAAGTGTTTTATTGAGACCACTCACAAACGACAAGGGGCTGTAAAATGGAACATTACAATAGAGGCTTCTATACAGAGATGTGTCACATGGCCATCAGAAGGTCTAATAGTTGTTTTAGTGGTATGAAAATCATGATATGTACAAACAAGTGACAAATTAAAGGAAAAGTGGTCACCAGATCTCAATCCAATTGAAAACCTATGGGAGATTTTGGACTGACATGTTAGACAACACTCTCTACTACCATCATCAAAACAGTAAATGAGGGAATATTTTTTGGAAGAATGGTGTTCATCCCTCCAGTAGGGTTTCAGAGACTTGTAGAACCCATGTCAAGACGCACTGAAGCTGTTCTGGTGACTTGTGATAGCACAACACCTTACTAAGAAACTTTATACTGATTTTAAGTTATTTTGTCACCAATCCGTATATTAGTGCTGAAAGGAATAGTCAATTAATCAATTGTCAGAAAATGAATCTAATCTAATGATTAATTTTTTCAGTTCTCGTTGTATTACGAGCATTGCTGCATCAGTCGTATATAAAGGCAGAGGGTACTGATGCTGACATCATGACTGCCAGCCTCTCAGGGATAGCATAATGGAATAAGTGCTTCTGTGAATATGCGAGGGGGCAGTATCCGACATCTCACTCGTGCTACTCAGAGAACTGAGGTTACGCAAAGTAACCTAAAGTTATTTATCAAGAGAAAATGTCAAACTTTCTCTGGTTCCAGCCTCTCAAATTTGAGGAGTTGAGGCTTTTCTCCATTTTATTTCACTGCAAATTGAATATCTGTGGATTGTGGACTAACAAAACAAGAAATGTGAAGACGTCAAAAAGAAATGGATGGACATTTTTCACTATTCGGTTAATTGGTTAAAATACTCGGTTAATTGTATAAATAATCTACTGATGAATCAATAATGAAAATATTCACTAGTTGCAGCCCTAATGTATTTGATATGATACTGTATCTAAACATTTTTTAGACGTATATGTTGAGGGGATAAACAATAAAACCTTACTTGAGTCATATCACATTTGGCATAGTCTGACAGACTTGTAGTTTAGATAACTTTTGCCTTCATAAGTAACACAAAAGACAGAGGGAAAAGAAAAAGAATGGATGCCAAAAAGAGGTTACACCATTGGAAAATTACTTTTTGAAAGCACAATGAAATATTCCCACATGTGCACCCACAAACACACAGAGCATCTTTCTTTGTCTCTGTCAGACACATACACACATGTACTTTACAGTACATGTTATGATTTACAGCGAGGGCGGAGGATCTGCATTTGTCCAGATGTGTGCATCCCTCAATGCCTGCCCTCAGAAAGATAAAAACCACTGACCTGTACTACACAGTGCACACAGACACTGGCATGCATTACATCAAGCCAAAGAATCCCTCTTTTCCATCCGCCTTCTTATTTCTGCTTCAAAACATTCCCTTTCCTCCTCCATCTTCTACCATCTCATTTGTCAAAGGCTAAAGAAACAGAGACAGAAATCCTGAGGGGAGACGTCGCTCCCCGTGTGCTGCAATCCCTGCACTGCTGAAAAGCAGAATTCCATCTGAAGATGTTTGGAATAGTTTTCGGGTGGATAAAGTTGCCCCGGCCAGACCGGGTTGGATGTAATATCTTTGGTTGGGCTGCAATAAACAAATTCACCAGAAACACAATTTTAATATTTAATGTTGAGGTAAAGATGTATTCATAAATATGATCAGGCACCAGGTTTTTCTTACAACAACCTGCGACATTGTGTGCCGTCAGCAAGTTAAATAACTGCATATTGTTGTGGATATCCCTACTGCAAGAATGTGGGGCACCAGTGTTATGAATACACAGAAAGTTTCCTATCGCAGTTGAGACAAGGGGGGAGTGCTACTGTTTTTGATCATCTGTCTCTAGGTTAAACATGACACATTCTTCTGGGGATTAATATTTCCCCCCTTCTCTCCCTGCCTCCTTCCTGCCTTCGGTTTCTACATCTCACTCTCTTTAGCAATTTTTTCCTGTGCCTTCTTTCCCTTGCTTACACTCACAATAACAATTTCTATGTCTTTTTTCTTTCTTTGCCAGACTCTGACTCAAGTGAGGACACAGATGTCAATGTAACAACATCCTGTGTCCAGGGAAAGGGCACAGATTACCGAGGCACAATGAATGTCACTCCAGAGGGTGTGACATGTCAGCGCTGGGACTCCCAGTTTCCCCATAACCACTCCTTTCTTCCTTTGAACTTCAAATGCAAGTGAGTAATGTTTGTTTCATGGCCCCTGTCAGCTTGGATTCAATTCATTCGGCTGTGTCAAAGAGGTGATTTGTTCATTTTGTGCATTTGACTGTTGAAATGCCAAAGGAAAAGTGATGAAAGTGAAACTTAAAAATTATAGCTTTGCTGTAAATAATACAGTCATCAGCACCATCATTTAAATTGTAGTTTGTGTATGTGTTATAGAGACCTCAGAGAGAACTACTGTCGTAACCCTGATGGTGCAGATTATCCATGGTGCTTCACTACAGACCCTAATCAGAGGATAGCCAACTGCACCCACATCCCCAGGTGTGATGCTGAGGCCACACAAAAAATAGGTAAATTACTGTACAACTTCAATTTTAAAAGAACAATTGAACATTTTGGAAAATACGCTTATTTATTTTCTTGCAGAGGGTTCGATGAGAAGACTGATACCACTCTCATATCTGTACAGTAAGAGTACTGTGAGAGTGGTAGTGATTTTCTCATGTAGTTCTCAGCAAGAAAGCAAATAGGCGTATCTCCCAAAATGTCAGTGTACCAGAGTGTTGTTTAAGCACCAAAAGTCAAAAGAATGGCAAATATCTTGTAAATTACTAAGAAATTTCCATGTTGTTTCTTGAATAATGTGATTGTGACAGAATTACAAATGCTTTGAAAGCCATGTCATGTTTTTGCAAAGTGGAGTTACACAGACACTTTCTATATTGCTCCCGTAGGACTGGGCCACTTGGCAGCATGCTGCCCACTGAATTCCATTTCATGGAAGAACAAAAACACCAGACTTTGGCAACAGCACTCGCTGTCATTTCCCATGTTTCTCTGCTTTGCATTTACAGTAAAAAGACCACATATGTCAAACTGCAGCAAGTCTGTTAGTTACTATAGCCCCTCTTCTGATTCTGTTTAAGAACAGACATAGTAAGGTTTAATGTTTCTATTACATTTGAGAACCACCGCTTACAAAGGGGCCCTTGACATTAAATTGATTCAAACCACAAAGAGATGGATTATGTTATGTTTGCATCAATGAGAAAGACAGACATCACCCAAATCATGTATGTAGTTCTTTGAGTGTGCCCACTTACTGATTGCATTCAGGTGTTATAAAAACAGCTGGGCTCAGTAATTCTATGCACTCCAGGGAATATTTAACAAGATGGTCTAAAGTAACTTCATCCTGTTCTTCCTCAGAGTGTTATGAAGACAATGGAGAGACATACCGGGGCACTTTATCCATAACTCGATCAGGGATTCCCTGTGCAGACTGGTCACATCACATAAACAGGTAACAAAGTAATTTATTCTGCATATTTAAATGTGTTGTTTTGCTCCCTCTGTTAACACCCAGTCAAGCTTAAGCTGTACTGAGAAAACTGGAGATATTTCCTAGAGAGGCTGACATTCTTTTCAGATCAGTTGATGAGTGTTTGTTGACAACTTAGCCCCCATTGCCTTGTGAAAATCCCTTTCATATGAATGAGGCTAAGCAGTGAAAACAAACAGCAAGAGGAAATCAGGGGTTCCTCAGGGGTCAATACCAGGCCCAATTATTATTCATCTAACTGATGAGAGGAAACCCCGGGGGGCTCTCCAAGTGACCCATCCTGACGGAAAGGTTGCCCACTCCAGGGTTGTTGCTTCATGCTTAAGTAAGGCTGTTGGAATTACTTAATTTACAGGAATTTTAAAAGCCAAAATGGCACAGACAGATGGACATGTTCCAGAGCAGACCCCTGACCCCAGGAAGTGCTTTCTGAGGAAAGTAGATCAAAGCCAATCAGCTCCCTCGCGTAGACTGCAGCCAGCGAGTCTACCCTGGTCAAGATCAAGGGTCATCCCAGGAAAAACTGCTAAGAGCTATAGCTTGTTTAACATTCTCCTGGGAAGTGGAATTATCCTCACCCCCTGACAAATTGTTCCCCATCGCTTAGCATTATTTTTGTGTGTGTGTGTCCAAAGTCCAAACTCCTACCTAGTAACTGCTTTTCAGTGATATTTTGGATATCTGAGAAGATTACATTCAATTCTCTTAGAGCCAAGTGGAACGTTGCAAAAAGACACACAATTAGATGTGAATTCCTACAAATCGGGAGCACATCCAAATCGTTCCATAGAGGATGTGGCTTCTGCTGGTCTGAGACCTGCTGAATGCTTAGAGTACATACTTTTATACTCCCATGAGCACTCTTCACAAAACTCTGCGTTTCCTTCTACGGGCTCTGTGCAGCAAATGCAGAGGATTCATTGCACTATAGGAAAGCCAGAGTCAGACTTTCCAGTCATACCATGGTTACTTATGTATGTACTGTATGTGCGTGACAGTGTGTGTTCAGCTCCATGTATGCACATGCTCGTGTGTTTTTAGAGTGCGAGAGTGTGTATGAATCTTTATGAGACGTGGCCCAGTGTTAGTTCTGATACACTGTGTGCAAAATAACAAATGGAATATGAGAATCTGTATTTGTGTGTTTTACAGTGGGGATTCTCACTCTACAGAATCCCATGTAGGCCTGGAGAAGAACTACTGCCGGAACCCGGACCGGGACAAACATGGCCCCTGGTGTTACACCAATCCAAATAACCGTTTGGTCTGGGACTACTGCAAACTGAAGCACTGTGAGTGGCTTAAATAACCTTGTCTCTTCCGATGTCTGTCTCTGTAACAGTAGATACATCTGTGTTGCATCAGCCATGAATATTAACAGACCCTTAGTTCACCATAATAGAGGATGTGAATGATGCATGTGTTGTATAGTGCAATTGTTTAGTGATCTATTTAGCAGAACCTTAAAGGAGTAGTTCGACATTATTCGCTGTCTTGCCGAGAGTTGGGAAGAATTAGCTTAGCTTAGCACAAAGACTCAAAATACCTGTAAAACCACAACGTATCATTTTTACACTTTGGCTTTTGTGCAACAAACAAGATATAACATGTCAATTAGTGAGCTTTATAGGTGCTTGTAGGCGGATTTTGTTACCTTTGAACAGAGCCAGGCTAGCTGTTTCCCCGTTTCCAGTCTTTGTGCTAAGCTAAACTAACCAGCTGCTGGCTGTAGCTTCATATTTATTCCACAGACATGAGAGTGGTATCAGTCTTCTCATCTAACTTGTGGCAAGAAAGCAAATTCCCAAAATGCCGAACAATTTCTTTTGTGGTGGATGGTCTTTCAGAACAAGGTCAGAAGCATTGTTCAATAGTCAGAAAAATGGCTGCCTTTCAAGTTAAAGCTAGAAGCTTCTTGTCAAAGTGAGGAGGAGGAGGGGGATTACTGATAAAGTGGTAAAGTGGTACTGATAAAGTATTTGTTGGTTCAAGTGAAAAATGAACAGGCTACAAAAGATAAAATGTTGCCTTTACAAGTAGCAAACAGGTTGCCACATTTCATGGTATGTGTTCAATTCCAGCGGTGAGAGTTCACAAACAGAGTGGGTGTCTTCCCATCAGTGTTGTTGTTTAGAACTTGATCCCTGTTTTGGTCACATTTTTGAAAGGACATCATCTCTATTGCTGCCAACACAGATGCAATTGATACAAGTATGTGTACATACAAGCAGTAGTGAAAAGTAGGAATGTGAGAATTGTGGAGAAAAGAATTTGCAGACTGTTTGGAGCTCTGGGCATTTTCACACCTGTGGGCACCTGGCTAATTGTTGAAGAAAGCAGGTGTGGATTGTTGGTTTCAGGAATTTCCAAAAACTTTTCAAACATTTGAAGGCAGCTTTTCATCACTTTGCTCGTGATATACTTGCTTTTAAATATGCGTTTGTATGCGCATGACGGCTACCCCATGTGTCCTGCATGCCGTCGTGTTCACAGTGGTGAAAGTATATTACTGTGAGTTGTGAAGTAAGGTCAGCAGCAGACTCTGAACAAATGCCAACAACAATGGCAGAAAAATTTGAAAAGAAAGCGTGCTTGTGCTTCTCCTCATAAAGTGTTTAGTTATATTTACAGTATGTCGTGCTAAAGTTCTTAAGAAACATATTTCTGTGTCAGCCAGGGACGATTTGGTTCTGTTCTACAGATCCCAGCTGCTTGTCACTTACATTACACAGTACTGTACAGTATAGTACACACAGTATTTCTTGAGCCTTTCAGACTTTCCAAACAGCACTTCTGAAAAAGCATTGATTGGCATTTAGTACATAGAAGAAGACAGTGTTGGCGTATGGGTGCAGAACAATGAAATAACACAAATGATTTAGCTTTGTTGACTTCAACTAAAATGTCATAACTGTTTTTTTACACCACTTGGTTGGTGGCTTACGTAATCTGTTAGCCATGGTTTTGTCCAATTGGCAGAGAATACACGATGTTCAAACAGCAAACAGATGCAGGTCTGGCTCAGTCTGGCTGCAGTGAGGAGCCTCTTTCAAATGGCTGCACAATAATTTCCATAATGTAAAACATATCTTCCATGAAGTTTTTGAGGTCTTGAGCAAATTTATTTGTTGCGGTTACTGACTGTTGGAGCCTCCAAAAATGATTCAGATTCAGAGATAAGTCTTTATAAAGTAAAGAAGGGTGTCATTTTCAGTAAGGTTTCATGTTTTGTGTGTCAATGTATGGTCAGTGGTCTGAATTATTTCCTGCTGCTCTGGGGTCTCTTCTTAATGTTGGGCTTTTCTTTACTTCTATCAGGTGAATCAGCCACAGTGGCTCCTCAACCAAACAGTGAGTATCGTTTTTTGCTTATCTGGCTTTTACCAGTCCAGTCCTCTTCCTTGTCCTCTTATCTCTAATCTCGTCCCTTTTCCTTTTTACTCTTTATATCAAATCCTTCTGTTGTCGTGTACCTGAGTAAACAAATCATATTTTATGGTTGCCTTTTTAAGTTTTAATAAACATTTTCCCATTGAAATGTAAATAATACATCCATCTAACATGCAGCATAAAAGAACGTCTCCTTGTTTAGCTCTAACTAGGCCCAAGATATCATGCTTTGTGCATATAAACACCAGAATTGTTGGAGGACATCAAGTGCGAGGTACAGATGGCAGCTGGGTTGTAAGCATCCAAAGAGAGTAAGTCATTTTACATCTGTGTTTTTACAAAATGTCCTTTATCCCTTGTTATGCTTTTATACCTACCATAATGGTGAAAATTGTCTTTTTTCTTAGAAAGGTTCATTTGTGTGGGGGCTCGTTGATCAGAGAAGATTGGGTTTTGACAGATCAACAGTGCTTCACCTCCTGGTAATACTCCACCTTCTGATACTTCTGGTAGTCTTCCTTCTGATACTTACTCCTCTTATTCTCTGTCTGACAAACTTTAACCAAATTCCTTCTCTCATTTGCCTCTTCCATTTACTCTGTATCTCATACATGTTTCTTTTCTTCTTGCTGTTCTTTTTTTAACATTGTTTAAAGTGAAGATGCAGGATGTAGCCTATCCTGTTTACTGACAGTCACTCACTCCCAGACAGGCCTGACCTGAGATATGAAACTGAATCTGTTTAACTTCTGCAGTTGTCTATGTCAGAGCCAATCATATACATATAGTATCTCTACATCTGAAGTAGTGGCTTTAAAGAAAATGTCCCTATCTCTGTACTTATGTACAGTACTGCATGTATTGCATATGGTGTACATCAGTAGCTTTTAGCTGATATTTTTAGGCCCAGTGTGTGTTGTGGAAAACCATGGTTTGCTTTTTGTCTTGCTCATATTTGTCTGTCTTCACATTTTGTAAATTTGCAAAAAGGATAAATATAAATAATATATTACTTTTCAATTTAAATAGCTGTGATGTGTGCAACAGTTAATCCTGAAATGCACCTGGATTTTTGTGTTTTTTTTTAGATAGTTCAACTGACCACATGCAATACTTACATAAAAACTATATTTTGCATATTATAACACTGATTATTGCCCTTCTTAGCAATGTTTACAAAGTGAGACCACTGTAGGTCTGAGGAAGGCTCACTTTGCAGTCCCTTAAAGAGATACTCCAGCAATTTAGTATTGTAGAGGAGTTGGCCACTCTATAAGTAACTATACTGTAGGTTTACATCTTACATCTTGGTCCTTGTGGTCACCAGTGTTCCAGATCTCAGGGATTACAGTGTGCAGGTTGGTCTGCGCCACCTCAATGAGTCCTCAAGTCACCCGAGACTACGCATCTCTCGCCTGATCTGTGGCCCAGAAGGATCTAACCTGGTTATGCTGAAACTAGCAGAGTAAGTTTTCAACTACTCACTAGGTTTCCACTCATTTAAGATCCTAATGTTAGAATATAACTAGTGATATGGAAAACTATTTCATCTTCTGTATTGTACTAACCACCATCAGTGTCATTTGGTTAACTTTGGCTATGTGAATGTGTGAAAGGCCTGTTGTTATTTCCCCAAAAGGTTCAAATTTTGGTTGTTTTACAATTTTACTAAATCAGTTTTTATTGATTTAAAATTCTCTCTTATTTGCCTTACGTGCCTTTTATTTGTGTGCATACGGTATGTTTTATTGTGTGTGATTTATGACTATTATTATGTTTGTTCTAGTCCTGCCCCTGTGTCTGAAGGTGCCTCCACTATTCATCTTCCAGTAAAAGAGTGTCACATCACCGAAGGCACCAACTGCACCATGTATGGATGGGGGGAAACCAAAAGTACTGCCTTCTTTCAACCATATGCCATGTCACTTTAACCATTATTCAAACCAAAAGAATATCTGTAACACTGCATATCCTTCTCTGTTCAGACACAGGACACGATGAGGCACTGAATACTGTGACCATGCCAATGGTCAACAATGACATGTGCTCACAAATCAAAGGGGATGCTGGGGAAGGCCGAATATGTGCCGGCGGCAGGAGAGGAGAAGGCGTATGTGATGTAAGGATCACAAATAAATGTCTAAATCATGAAACAGAAACAACATGAATGTATATTACTTAAAAGCTAATTTTACCCAAACAGCAAATAACATGGCAATATCTAGATATCTAGTTTTCACTAGAGCTACTTTCTGCTGAAGAAATAGTCCCAATGAAAATGGTTGACATCAAAGTTTGAGGATTATCTTGATTAAATGTGACTTTTCATGTTTTTTAAATGGAATTTTTCCATTTTTTCGTTGCATTGGGGTGGCAGTAGAGATTTCAACAAGGAATATCTAAAAAGTGGGAAATAAAATTGAAACTATTGTAAACGAATGAGGATTAAATGGCAAATGTGTGAACTGACCTTTTAAGGATTGTATCAGCTTTTTAGACATTTAGAGTTTGGTTTAGTTTGAACATATACAACACAGTTTAATGTCCTTGTTAGCGTGCCATCTCTCTGATGTGTTGTCCTCTACCCTTTCTTGCAGAAAGACAATGGTGGTCCATTGGTCTGCCAGGAACATGAGCGCAAAGTCATCATCGGTGTGAGCATCCAAAGGACAAAATGTGCCTCGTCGCAGCCTGCTCTTTTTGTTAACGTTGCTTTCTACTCTGAGTGGATATACAAAGTGTTCAAACTTTACCCCAGTTTGGAGAGGAACTGATGGTGTGGTGTGAAAAAACAACTCCATACACGACTTTACCACAGCATGCGAGAGGAGGGGCGGCTTTGGGCCAACAAATTCCAAGACCTCTCCAGTCTGGACCACGGGGGAGAAATGAGGAAAATCACCTTATGGAAAGTGGCCATTTTGGGATTTTGTGGCTGAATTTGTCATTTTACAGAGAGGACAGAGATTAGTGATTGAAGACTGGATAAACCAAATGGAATTTCATCCATTTTTCCACTTTGCAAACCAAGGCATCCAGGTCGTTAGCCTTAATATCATTCTCACAACCAAAGTCTCGGGCACATGGACGGCATACTAATTGTATTTTTGACATGTTCAGAATTTCTGAAGCCATGCAAACAAAGACAATGAGAATGACACTTGTGACTCAGTATTATCTCCTGGAATATACTTGAATATGGACAGAACCCACTTCTCTGGCGGTTACCACATGAGGTAGCCTCCTGAGACTGGGATTTCTTGTTTTTTTGTGTTGAGCTGGACTGCAAAATATATCTATTTACCTCCAACACAAGTGGTGTGGATGGATAATTATGGTATTCCTTAATGTCAACAAATAAACTAATCTGGTCATAAATTTTAGGATACCTTACAAATATGACAGCAAAAATGATGGCTACTAAAAGAATCCAACAAAAAACGATGGTAATACCAAAAAGGAGGAAAACATGAGCATGAAAAGGTCATGATAAACTCACTATTAGGTAGTACAGTCACTAAAAGTCCCTATGAGAAAATAGCGATTAAGCCAAGCCTGTAAATCCAGCAACGGTTAAAATGTGGCTTCAGATATATGAGCAGTTAAGTATATAAAATACACTGTTGCTGCTTGAATAGCTAACTGCAGCAGCCTTGGCAAACTATGCAGTGCTAATTGTGTGCAGTAGCTGGTCTGCCTTTTCCCCAGTTAGCTGTAACTGTTAGTTTCCCCGTGAGAGGGTCTAAGTAAGACTGAGCAAACTGCTTCAAATCTTATGCTAATATTTGTAGCATGAGAGAGAGAAGAGCTATGCCAAATATAACATGGCTATTTGGTCTCCAGTTTGGAGGGAACTTTGGCCCCTGGTGGGCTGTGTGTGGTCAGTAGGATATTTTATACATTTTTGTTTTATGGAAAGTGGCTCCTTATGTACATAACTGCAGATTTATTGAATATGTTTCTGCTGTGCTGTCAGATTTTATAGGTCTTATAGATCTGGAATATTTTTTGGTTCGCTGATAAACATCAGATTGGCTTCTGATTGCCTCTGATTATGTTAAATATTTAAAGAGACTGGTAGCTTGTAAGTAGTAGTTAGGTATATTTATTTTTTTTAAATTAGCAGAAGACATTGTTTGAAAAGGATCCAGATTTTTGTTTCTTTGTTCTGGGAGTAATTATGACCCCAGAATAACTGGGGTGCATGTTTGACTCAGAGGTAACAGCCACACAAACATAAAACAAAATGCTAGGTTACACTATGCCTCATATGGTTTAATGTCTTAATTCAAGAGTGCTTGTTGTGGCTAAATTAGTATTGTTCTGAGTTTAACATGCATTTACTGTGCATATATACACAAACACACACATGCACAAACACAAAAACTTATCAACAAATATGTGTGATACATATATCATAATGATGTGCTTCCACGTTAAAAACATGAGGAAAAAAAACGTTTGCTGATGAGGGTATTTACTCAGCTAGTTAGACTAGAAAAAGGGTGTTTCTCTTCTCTAATGTCTCTGTCTATGACCATTTCTGAATTAGCAAAAGTCTGCAAATAGCCAAATGATGCCTATAGCCCTGAATGCCCTAAATGATGCTAAATTTACCCTATGATTCCCCATTCATTTAGCATTAACAGCAGTGTATTTTACTCATGTTTGTGTGGCTCTTACATGAAAGTTAAACCATGTATTCTGTTCTCAGCTCTAAGATTACTCTTCTGAATATCACATGGAAAACGGTACATAGCAATAAAGGAACAAACGTTAATATTAGGGGCTTTAATACAATGAACTGCAGGTTCCCATCAGTCACTGAGTCATTTTGCCTTTGGTTCAAGTGTTTCAAAGACCATAACTGTATGCAATTAAATTATAACTGTGGCCTTAATTGTACTTTGAGGACAAATGCAATCCTCCAGTAGCCTTGCACAGGTTAAAACCAAAGTGAAAGTCTATGACGTAGCAATTTAAACGAAGAAAGCTTCATTAAAGGCAACTGACGTGTAAGATAGGTGAAACCAAATATCACATATTCTTGGTTACCGATCAGTTTTGTGTGCTCTTATGGCGTTGTAACTGTTAATTTAATTTACCTTTATGTAAATAGCCCAGTGCATCCTGTAAATTACAATTTGTAATTTTTGTAAATACCATACTTAAGTATTTTTACTTCGTTTGTATACAGTAAACTTTAAACATAACAGGTGCTATTTTGTGTTAGTGAGTTGTTTTATATCTATGACCTTTTCTGAATTCTGTAGCCTTTGTATTATTCCTATTTTAATAAACAACTTGACATTACATTCAGCTATATTCTGTATCTCTGTTTCTTCCTCTTGGCTTTTTCCCCATGTGTAATATGTTTAAAGGAATATGTCAGCAGCACACTTAAAATCTGTTTACTCAGTTTTTGGCAGTTAACTCCCTATATCACTCAGAGCAGGAAATCCTAATGCATGATAACTTTTCTTAAGTGGCTGAAAGCAGCAGGGGTCATCAATACAACCACTGAAGGAGATAAATAACTATAAGAAACGTCTGGATAACAAATTTGGACATCCCATACTTAAGTGAGATACAATTGTACTTGGATAAGCTCTTCAGCAGCTCTGAAACTTGTGGTTGCGCAATATAAGATTAGATATACTTAATGCTCCAAATGTAAGATTAATTTTTGTGTCAAATTAATATATTAAGGGGTTTTTGGTAACTGGTTAATTAAGAAGTACTCAGATCTTTTACTTCAGTAAAAGAAGCAATAGAAAAATATAAAAATACTCCTTTGAAAGTTACAGTTCTGCATACAAAATTCTACTAAGAGTAAAAGTACAGAACTATTATCAGGAAAATGTACTCAAAATACCAAAAGTAAATGTACTTGTTCTGCAGAAAAATGGGCCCTGTGTTGATATTGTTATATATGACATTATTAGATTGTTAATACTAAACAATCATCAATGCTTATGCAGTGTTTCGCTGCTGTAGCTGGTTGTCGTTTCGTTTTAACTACTTTATATACAGTTAGGTAGTTTAGTCCAGTGGTGCTAGGGCGTCTGATGATTAATGGGGTAGGAAAAAAGGAAAAAAAGTGTATTATTTTTGGGACTGTTCTCTAATCTTTGCTTTTTTTTGTGAATAATAAAAGTGATTTTACCTCTTAGAGCCTCAAACTGTTACAAAACCATGTGAAGAGTGAAAAGGGGGGCCAAATCAGACACTGTTTTTTTGTAAGGGCTCACAAGCCAAAAAGGTTGGACACCACTGGTTTGTTCCATAACAATGTATATTATTTTACAAGCTTGTCATATGGTTTTTTAAATATGAAATCTTCTGTCTGTCTGTAATGTAACTTTGCTGTCAAATAAATGTAGTGAAGTAAAAAAATGCAATATTTGCCTCTGAAATGTAGTGGAGTTGAAATATAGAGTAGCAACAAAATGGAAATACTCAAGTACAAGTACCTTAAAATTGTACACAGTACAGTAAACTCAGTTACTTTCCTCTACAGTTGGTGACCCCCCCTGGCCCCTATTTTCTGATTCACTAAAACTGGCCTCGACTTAAGAAGGTTTGGAGGAGAAAATCATGTTCCCATTTCAAAAGCTGAACTAAAGTTATTCAAAACACTTACAGATGATTTAGATTTGCAGTAGAAATCACAACACAAGCGTACACTGTCATGTGGAGATGTAATTTACCTATCTGGCTTCATAGCGTTAAATTCCGACAGGTCATTTTGCCAGTAGGCCACTTCCATGCTGCTGGCCAAGCTGTTTGCCTTCTGATCCCAACCTTTCCCCCCGGTGACCAATTATAAAGAAACTCAGAGTCTGACCGTCTCTTCACTGTAGTAAAGGGATATAAAGGAACTCAATGCCTCTGCCCTGTTGCAGTGATAAAAACTGATACCGAGCAGAGCAGATATCAGGTCATGTTTAGACTTTTTGAAGCTATACTTTTATAGATTTTCCCACTGGCTTTCCCTGGAAGGAAAGCTTGGAGGAGTGCCTTAACCTCCCTCCACACTTAAGCAAACAGCAAGACTAGACTATAAAAGAGATAACATCCATATTATCTAGTGGTAACAGTAAATGATCCATAGAGCTATGATTTATGTTACAATCAAAGTATAACTCTGACCAGATCTACTGTAGAGAATCCAGTTAAAACTATGCTCATATATCCAAATATCACTTCTCTTTTAGTATTCTCCTTTAGCACCAAATGTACCCTCTAAAATCTACACCCTTTCCAGCAGAACCTGTGTTTACTGGTTTAATCACACCTTGGCATTTAACACCTTATTTCCTGGAAACTCACAGAAATAAAACTAAACATCACCTCTAAAAGAAATAATGTATTACCATCTTATCTGTCCAGCTTTATTCAGCACTTCATGTCTTATAAAGTTGTATTAATTTTGTCTTCTTCACAGGTCAGTTTAGTGGATTGATTTAAGATCCATTGGGATTGACTTATATAACCAAACAAAATTTACAACAAGAACTTTGAATTTAGAATAATACTTAAAATATTAATTCCTATGTTACTCCTTATTAATGGCAATTCAAGAGTACAAGAGTGCATTTAAAAAATAAAAAAGAGGGGCCAAGATTGTAACTCCAGTCCTCTGTCGCCCTCTGCTGGTTAGAATGTGTCCCTCCAGTCTAGAAAAATCAAAATATAGTTTTTGCTAGTGATCCAGTGAGAAATGCATTTTCAACCATGTACATCAAACACGCTCACTAATGTTAGAAATGTGATCACACATTTAGTCCAGGTAGCGATGTGGATTCCCCTCCCAGGGCTGCTGGGCAAATAGAAACCTCTCATCTGGTTGAAACTGGCTCCAAGTGAAAGAAATTCCCTGCTGGTTCCAGCACTGAGTCACGGGGTGGTCTGTTCTTATTGTCTCAGTTGCCAAAGGGAGGGATGTCGTTGTGTCTGTGTGATGGTGAACCAATGGGAATGTAAATCTGTCTCTGTGGAGGTCCAGTGGAGCCTTGTCCGTCATGGTCTGGGCCATCATGTTATTAGACTGATGGAGGAATGAAGGTGGGACTGAGATGGATGTCAGATGTTCAGCATTTCCCATACCTGCACATCAGATTTAAGGAATGACGTAATTAGGTTACTTTCTCAAACTTCTCAGGAGTACACTTAAGAATGCCCTTAAGAGGAGTCAAAAAGTTCTTTGCTAGAAAATGAAGATTAAGACATGTATCAAACGATTTACTCTTACTTACAGCTAAGTGTACATCTACCCCATTGTTCTATTTTCTTTTAAAGAATCTCAACATTTTCTCCGTTTTTTTTAAGTTAACTTTATTCGTGTGAAATCTCCACTAGTAATTGACATGTTAAATCAACAACTATCTAATACTTTTATGATATGTAAATGCATAAATAGTGATTAAATTATAGAAAATTGGATGAAATGGAAACAAAAAGAAAAACGGCTGGTGGGGGAGGCACATCTGAGAAATCGTACAGTCATAAGAGTGATTTAGTACCACAATGACAAGTGCAGACATAAAAGATATATGGAAAGTAATGGATCAAAATCAATGCCAGCTTTTTTCTTGCTGTTTGCAACCTTAACTGAATGCAAAAATAAAAAAGTGGTGTAACTTCATATCATACGTAGGTTTTATCCGTTTTATCCAATCAAACACTATAGAGAAAACTGAAAACACAGATTTGATAAAATACATTTTTTGCAGGATCTTACCTGCTTCTGTTGGGAAGAAGTAGCCATTTTGCAACTTCCTGGCAACAGTGTTGTATGTAGGGGAGGCATATGAGTTTTCACAGTAGACTCTCAACACTCCTGTTGCCTTCAAGTCGACACAAACATAGTCCAAATGTGACAATACAGTATATTTCTGCTGTCTGTGAGAAATCAAAAGCCACCGAGACGAGCACAGGGAAAAAAGAAATACAGAAATCTCTCACGTGAAACAACCAAAGCTGTTCTTACTTTGGCAGAAAATGGTGTGTTTGTGTATGACTCCATCGCTCAAAGTAAGAAGCTGATTCAGAAAAAGCGTGTTCAGGGCCTTTAAAGTGCTAACTCACACTGTACCTGTTGAGATGTGAAGCTGTGTGGCATGGCTGGATTCACAGGAACAAAATCTCTTTGCTTTTGAAGGTCTGCAGGTGTTATGGAGAAATACATGTTGTCACATAATTGTGAGGTGTGAATGGACATGTGCTGAGGGGCTTCCCACTGCTATTCAGTTCAATTTGTTTTGTTACGGTTGAACTGTATTATTATGCATAATCTTTCCAGGCCTTGCCTTGAACACTCACATCCAAGTAAGTACATGCACACACACACACACACACTTACTCTGTTTACTACTCCTGTGTTTGGCTTCCCTCCTCCATTTAGCCCGTCTGTTTGAAAACCAGACCTGTGAGAGACAGACAATCATCTCAAGTGCCGGAACGATTACATTTGTGCTTCTGTTTGAGCATTTTGATGATTAAAAAAGATGAGTCTACCTTGATGGTGTCCTCGGGAAGTTTGATCTCAGCTGACAGTTTCTCTCTCGTGTACATATCTGCATACTGGCTGTGAGAGAATTCTGATTCGGGAGAGAGGAACATGTCTTCAACTGCAGTATTGCGTTAGTTTAAGATGTGCATGGACGTGTAAACACTTTAAGTCACCTTGCTCGAGTGCCGTGCTCTGCTCCGGGGTGAAGGTGGTGCGGTTTCGGTGCTGGACGCCTTTAGGTTTCTGGTCATTACTGCATACTGTCTCAAACATCTTTCTCTCATTCACTTCTTCTTGGATCAGATGATCTAAATATGCACGATACACACACACACACACACATTAGAAAATGTTACATCGAAGGATGTTATGCTGGTTAGACCTACCTAAACTCATCTCTCTATTTGTTAGCTCACCCAAATTTTGGGACTTACCCTGCTCAGTCGTGATGTGCGCATTGATCTCCATGCACATCGGTCCATGGTCCAAGTGCATCTTTCTTAAAATCCGATTTATAGATGACACCTTGCAAAACACAGTGTGCAAAAAGCTTCATCAAATGCTGGAACATTTTCAGTTTCATGAAAACAAAATTTAATTTCAATCTCACTTACGCTGGGAACTTTGGAGGCCTTGCATATTCGTGCTGCTGCAAGCCGTTTTCGAATTTCCCAAGCAAAAATGGTTGGATTTTCCTTTTTGCACTGGATGATTGTGGAGATGACACCGGGGGTGAGGAGCCGAGGTCGGCTCCCTCCAATGGTCTTGGGCTCCAGGAGTCCAGTGCGGCGGTAGCGGCTCAGGATCTTACTGACGCACCCGTTGGACACCTGAAATACGCAGTCAGTGAGAATATTAACACAGCAAGACGCTTTGGGCAACTTTTCTCACCAAAATCTGAGCCACTTGGTTTAAAGCCTAAATGTGGTTATTTGTGCAACTTTGCCAAAAGGATTTTGCGTACCCGAAGTATCCTGGAGATCTGGCTTGGACGGACTCCCTCCGACGCCAGTTCAATCATTTTCCTCCTCTTAGATTCTGGGAGAGGTCTGCCGTTGAGAAACATCCCTCCTAGCTGGTTGACACTTCCACCACCTTATCATAACACAGCCTATACTATTTAAATCTGTCTTTATAATAAAATCTAAGTGGTTTAAATCGCTTATTCACAACAAATGGCAAACTTAAATTACATTTACTACAGTTCACATCTAGAGTGTGCTTATTGCACTGCAAAGTCTCAACAGAGGTATAATTAGGTAACTTAAAATCTAATAATAGCCTAAAAGTGCAGTATAATAAAATTGTAAAATGGACCTTTACTTGGCAGATCAATGTCTGTTCCGCACATCTCTGCTTGCTCCCAGCCTTGATGATGAAACTGATTACAAAAAAAATGCGTAATGTGATAATGTTCCCAGACAAAACACCTTATGACACGAAAAGCGCAAAGACCACGTCGCCTGTAGAAAAAATCAATTGTCCAGGTAACTCCGCGTATCTCTGGTGAATGACAATGAGGGGAATCACGCCCTTCAGCAGAGATTTATAGGCCTGCAGACCTCAACATGACGTGGTGGCCTGTTACCTGAAATGTCAATATTGCCTGGAAGTGAATGTGGGCATCATAGACTTAAAATGGACCTCAGATTGGAAAGTCTTGTTTTATCAAAATGTCTTTACACAAGACATATACCAATATTATTTTCAAAAACAAGTGTCCAGTATTTAGATTTAAGTAATATGCAGAGGAAGGCAGATCGATTGAGTTATGGACATTCATTTGATTCAGAAAGATTCCTCCAAAGAGTCCTCCAGCACTCCAACTGTTAACCTAAGTTAGTCCAAATTTGAGCTCGATCTCTTTATCATGCATATGTATTATATAATCTTTGATATCAAAGATTTAGTAACTGAATAAAATAGAAATAATGAAACACGAGTCACACAAAATGTACTGCATGTGCTTGGTAAACTAAGTCAAATGCGATATCACTTACCAAGAAATATATAATCTTTGCACCGTCTTGTTTTGGTGGCATATTACACACATTTAGACGTAGCTTTGCTGTACCAGAAAAGACGGCACCTGAATAGAGTTTACTAGCTCGGCGCCATATCTTGTAAGTTGTGTTTTTAATTCAGAATGTCTGTGTACTGCTGTGATCAGCGAATCAACCTAGTAATATTCAAGTCTGGAAACTCAGACTGGCTTCCTTTTGCGCAGTGGCAGCCTACAGTCTCAGTCAGACAAACCAAATTTTCAGTGCAACACAATTCAGTCCTTAAACGTTCTGCTTCGGGGAATGTTATGCTACTAAAATCAAGGTACAAATTCCATCTTTCAGAGAAATTAAATGATCAACAGTGGTATGTTTCCCATCCTTTAGGTGGGGGACTCGTGGTCACGTGACTTGGGCATCCTTTCCCAGGTTAAGTGGCTCAGATTAAAAGGATCTCTGGTCTCCTTTCATAAAACAAACATTTGGAAATCTGCGCCAATGACGACTGCCATATGGTAAAGTGCTTTTGATAAATCATAAATCCATCACCCAGTCTCTCTTTATTACATTTTCTTTCAAAACGTGAACAAATAGACTCGTATATGGGCGCAAGGAAAGGGCCAATTGGGGGACCTCGTTTAACCAGAAGAGGGAGGCTAAAATAACCCTCACAGATGTTCCTTGGGCAGCCAGCAGATAAAAATGCGTTGTAAACGTTTCAAAGGGAAATATTTGACGAGTAAATATTAGCCTATGTGAAAACCCACACAAGGCTCGTCTTTTGGCCTGTTTAATGACTAATTGAATATCATTAGTTGGGTCCACACAGATCGAAGTGCCACCGAAATAAAGGCTCAGATTTTAAAATGCCATATGGCCCAAATTATACATTAACCATGAGTTAGAGGACAATAATGCTCTCTGTGTACAATCAGCCAGGTTAGATAGAGGACAGCCATTTTTGGACACCATCATCTCCTTGCCAACCAAGACAAAGGACAAATAAGGCAAGCCTTTTTATTTATTACCGGGGAGTTGATGTGGTCATTGATTTATAGTACTTTATTGCACGTACAGTGTGTGCCAAACGAGGTTGATTAAAGTACTTAGGTTGTGTTGTTAGGACCGTGCCACATATTCCTGGTGCGTAAATTTTAATCTGGGCTCGCCAAAGGAGGGAGCGGGAGTTTAAGTGGCTAAATCGTGCCACAAAATAAGTATACATTTTACTAACATATCCTAGGTGTTTGTCTTGTGCATAAAACACGTATATCGGTGCTTTACTGCGTCTTGAAGCGTTGAGAAATGTGGGTAATTCATCCGCGTAAAAAGGTTACCAAAACCTCTCCAAAGCGCACCGAGGTGCCGTGTGCGCGACGGAGCTGCCTCCATGATCGCTTGTCTAGCTATTTTCTCCGCCTTGTTATGAGATATATGTATTGCCCTTGTCCTGGATTTTGATTTTTACTTTGGTAAAAGTTTTTCCATTCTGTGCAGCAGACGCTTGTTTCAGTCCTTAATTATTAACAGACCTCCTACCTGTTCGTTTACATGCCCGCAGCCAAATGTGCCGATTTAAGCAGGAGGCTACAACACAAAAATCGTGTATCTTAACATGCCATTCAATGTCAACGGAGTATTAAATGCTTTATTTTTCAAACAAGCAAAATAATGTGACCTTAAGGTTATTGGTAATTTTCCATTTATTTTATTTTTAAAAGATTTAAAGACAAAATTGAATAACTGACGCGTTAATTAAACATTTCTTTATGCAGCCTAGGATAAAGTAGACTACCAGTGTTTACAATACTTAATATTCCATCTTACCAAGTCTTCTACCATCGTCTTGAACTAATTACATCAATTTTTGAAGAGAAAATCCTTTTATTTCAACATTGTCTTCAAATCTTGTTATTCTTCATATCGTCTCATAACACTGGTGAAATTGTATGCCTATAGGCGGAGATCATTCTTCTTGATTCTAATGAAACTCTACTTTTAATTAACCTTTAAAGTTTTTTTGTGAAACTTTTCCGTCACTTCTTCTTCACACGCTTGAAAAATGATGTCAAACAGGCTAAATTGCATCAAACACCAAACGGTCCTGCTTTCCCAAGTATCGTTAGGTTTGCTGGTGAAAAAGATTTAGTCAATGACAAATGTTGATGTTTTCTCAAACTTTGCGCAAGACGCTTTAACAACACAAGCCATATCCGTATGGGATTTGAATAAACTACATTACCTATCTGTAACCGTCTTCTTAATAATAAGGTCCCAGTGGAAAATAAAACACCCAGTGCGCGTTTCCCAAACCTACAGTGATAGTGTGGTCATGTGATGCGCATTAGCCAAATAATGTGGAAGGTTCTTATATAAAATCACCAAGTGTACGCCAAAGATTTTGTAGCAATATCAAGTTAATCTTTACCTGCTGTTCAATAACGCAGGGTAGTTTATAACCTGTTGCAAAGACAATTACAGATCTACCCGATCAGGAACACAGTTTAAATACAATGCACTGAAGGTCAGTATCAGGGTGCATGCGTTTTGCTGTCTGTTCATGCAGGATTCTCTTTCACGTTCATTTTGCAATAAATGTATAAAAACTTTTCCTACATTTATATTTGTATTTTTATAATAATGTAGTGCCAGTGCCCAATCACTTCCAATGTGAGTATGTTTTTAAATATATTTTTTTGTTATATATTTTTTAAACATTTTCTTCAATCTGATTGTGTATTCATAATTTATCATGTAAACCACCTTTTTTCTTTTCTTTCTTTATTTCCACAGCATGAGGCTTCTCTCCCTGGCAACATCCAAACATACTAAAGCCATACAACTCTGCCAGGGTTGACATGTGATGTGACACACAGAGGGCCATGTTGCCACATTTACACACCACTTACAATTCATTGCATATATTATGTATATGTACACAAAAGCCAATATAATTTATAGTATGCACATATATGTATGGATAGAGGTGGTGGAGTGGGGAAGGGGGGTTATTTGTTGCAATAAAACTTGATTAGATATATATTTAAATACAAGAATAGACCTATAAGATATGAAACTTACAACAGCTCAACAACAACTCTGGCAGAGCTACAGACAGGTGACAATCAAAGCAATCCATACAAGCGCACAAGGGATCACTGAATGGTTTGATGAGTATGAAAATGAGGTGATGCTGTGGCCTTCACAGTTAACAAATCTCAACCCAACTAAATACTAATGGGAGATTTTGGATTAGAGAGTTAGAATCTATGCTAAGAAGCACTGAAGGTATTCTGGCAGCTCGTGATAGCCCAACACCTTACTAAGACATTTTATAATGTTTTCTCTTTTAATTTGTCACCCATGATATAATCCCAGTCATATTCAAGGCTCCTAGTCAGCTTAACCTGACTGATGCCTCTGTGTACATGTGCCATGCATGTATCACATGGACAAATTCTACAATGTCTGACATACTGAGCGGCATATTGTTTTATGTACAGCGTCTACATGCTTTTTTCCATATTGATAATGGGTACCCAATCTCTTCCTCTTGCTGTCTGTGCTCTGTCTGCCTGTCTCTCTCTGTCAGACACAGTTCATAGTAGTCATTACGAGCTACTCCTTTTGGGAAATTAATGTCAGACCATTAAAAGAGTCATGATATGTGAAAACATCTCAAGGTATTTAGCCTGCAAATATTTAGAGTAGTTCCCCTGAGCATTAATGTTCTTTTTCAGCAATGCCCTGCTTCCCACTCACACTGTTACTCAAGTGAGTTACTCATATCTGCAAGCTGCCAAGTACAACTGAGCAGCAGCAGAACAGCAAGCAAAAAAAAAAAAAAGATTTTTCATCTGATGCAATATTACCTCCGGTGTGATGAAAACAACACAGTTTTGATGGTGACACTATCCATTACTCATTTTTCGTCATCATCTTACCTATTATTGTATCAAATTCATCTTAACAAAAACCTTATTAGAGTTTAAATTGACAAACATTCTCTGTGTCAATCTGCTCATCTGTGAATCAGCTGTGGTACGCCCTTTCAGGTTACTTTGAATTAAGGCATTTTCACCTTTTCCATTTATCATCACATGTACATTTTATGTAATGTAACCTCTCAGTTGGTTAATAGACCCTTTTCACAGCAGACATTTTGACTTGTCAAAGCAGGAAAAGCACAGGTGTTACTAATAACATTAACAATGGTACTCTTCCATTACGTGTCCCAGTAAACCACAACCGTGAGTGAGCATGCACAATACCAGAGCCCTGGAACTGGCTCACCTGTGCTTTTCCTGCTGTGACAAGTCCAAATGTCTGTCGTGAAAAGGGTATAAAGGTTAACATACTGTTCTGTTCTATAGAAGAGAACTTTGAAGATTTCATTATATTTTGCCTGTAAACTGCCATGCATACTAGCTTGTGTGTGTGTTTGGTATTTGCATGTGTGACATCCTATTAAATTTAGTCCAAATAATATTAAATAGAATCAACTTATTATAATCAAATTATATGCTATTTGGTTTATATCATTTCAGTCTGGAAATCTTGTGGAACATCATTGGAATGTGGTAAATGTATTTATTAAAAACAAAAAACTGCTATAGAGTGAAAATTAGTCATTGCAGCTGTCTACTTCTAATAAGTTACAATATATATTAAAGAATAACATTTAATACAAAGTACACCATTTTAACATAGATTGTTGATACATCTTCTGTGCTCTCAAAACCCTAAACATGATTTTATTTCTTCCTGGCTACTGTTGTGTGGTCGTTTGTGAGAAGCTCAACTCGAAATCGAAAATTTCCGACACACCATGAAGGCAGCATTAGCTGGGTTAACACTATGCTGACGTGTCGCACCTCTTGCTCCGGAAGACTTTATTTAAATTTGCATATGCGGTCGAGAAGCGGCTCCATTCGCTCCCATTCATTCTGCTCCCCAGACCCGGAAAGATTTTGACGTGTGTATGCATGGCAAAGTGTGTTTCCGGTATAACGTGTGTGTTGATCGGTGTTCAGCCTTTTTCTCTTGGCTTTCAGTAGAACAGTCACTCACTTCAAAGTCCCAGCTCCCTTACCTGGTCACCCCTTAACGGCGTTATATCTCAAACCAGTGGACATGGCATCCGTTTCGGCACCAGCTCAGACAGCCCCGGCTCCGGCTGCTCCTCTGCAAAGAGGAATTGTGAAAATGGTAGGAATCTTAACATATGAATATGTGAGCTCACTACGTGAGTCTAGGGATATAGCTAGTTAGCTTAGTGAGCCAAGGGCTAATGAAGGCTAAACTAACTGTCGGTTGTCATATAACTTTAACTGAACTTATTTGACGATATAAATACAATTGTTTGTCGAATGCCAGTGTTGGCATTATGTCACTAACAACTGTCACTAACATTCAGCTCACCCGGCGGCGGCATGGTTTGCTACTAAATTTGCTAGCCTGCTAATACGCTGAAGCCATTTGACGTTAGCACATGTTTGCTATCTTGCTAGTTAGCTATAAGTAACTTAAACTAACAATTTCAGTGGAAATGTAAAGTGTATGATATTAAGCTGTCAAAAGTCCACTATGATGAGACAGATTTGATTTACATGTACTAGGTTAATAGCCTAGCTACCAGGGAACTGTCATTTGGTAACTTATTAGCTGTAACGTTAACAGATGTTTAGACTCCCAGCTAACGACTTGCTAACTGCTAGCTAACTAGCGTTTACTGTCCAGCAAGTGTTGACTTGTATGAAGAAAGTCCGTGGTCCGCGGTGCTGCTGAACACGGAGTTGACAGCGTTTGGGCAAATTAAATTAATTTATCTTATTGGCCACATGTAAATTAATATTTACCAACTAGCGTGAAAGCTAACATCAAAAGCGTCTCATTTTTGTCTCTCAGCGTCTCCTAGAAATTACGTTGTGTCGTATTTTAACGGTTTAACTACCCGTTATTAATGTTAGGAAATCTAGGACTCCAGACTCTGTAGTTGTCAAGCTTGTTGATGTGTTCCGACCCTTCAAGTCACAGACAGCATTTCCCCTGTGTGCTGGTTAAAACCAACCACGGGAAACTGACACGTAGCTACAACTTTCTTGCCCCTATAATCTCCCATTCATCTTGGTTGTGTGTAGTCTCTGTTCGTCCACATGTTTCTTCACCTTCTTTGATTTTAGATTTGGCCTGGCACTTTGTTCTAACAGCAACTTAACCTTTACTCATCTAGATAAAGTTCACATATATTCTCAATGCATGCCTTGCATAGTTCCGTAGTTTGACCTGTGGAAGGTGCCCAGTAGATCCAAATTCTTCTGCATGCCACTGTGAAACAAACAAATATAAGTTCAGAGTTAACTTGTTTTATGTTAAGTTGTTTTAGATGTTAGGATTAGTTAGATGTCACTCATGCTCCTCATCAACATGTACTTGATCACAGAGAGCAACACAATTACACTTGTGTCTAGAGGTTTGAAGAAGAGCTGTTTTTAGAACTGTAAACAGGTAACCGTTGGTGTCCTCCCTTGAGAAGGAAGTGCGTGAGGACGCACTCTTGTGCGTTTATTACCAAAGGAATTGAGGGTTGTGTGAAGGAATAATTATAGCATCTCTTAGTGCACCAGACTCTGAGTAGTTAGATTAATATGATTTTGGCAATAAATGGATTTCAAAGTAACTCTTAACTTTCACCAGATCCATATTACCTTTTTCTATTTATCACGCACACAGTGTACATAATTTAGTAATATGGTAGAACCTCCATTAATGGCCCTTATCTAATACAGTCAACCTTGAGAAAGGTGTTTAGGGAGTCAAGCAAAGCCATGTAGTGCATTCCAAGTGGAACTTGTTCCTTTTGTAAACGGAGAAGGGGGGTAGTGCCTCAGTCTTTGCCTCTTTTTTCCATGCCTGGTCACTACCCTTCTGCTTAGCCTATACTTGGAGGGACTGAGTCAGATAGTGGAGGGAACAGTGGTGATTTGATGAAAGACTTTATCTAGCTCACATCTTAGATCAACAGCCCCCAGTGATGCTCCCCACAGACACACTGGAGAGTCTGCAGATAAAAGGTGTTTGCTCAGATTCGTGTAAATGCCATGGTTGTCAAACCCAAGAGTATACGGTTATCTTTTTTTTTTTGTATTTAGCTACGTTATCAGATGGCGTGATCTCACCTTGCGTTTGAATGACAGACTATCACCATGGCAACGTGCAGTGTGAAGTTGCTTTCCAGCTCTATAACAGTTTTCCCGGCTCCTGTAACATCTTTTAAGATTTTGCTAATTTATAACTACTCATTTTGTGAATTGGCAACTGATTTGCATTCACACAACAGGCTTAACACATGAGCTCAGATGTAATCAACTAAATTGATGATTTCCTTATTTACCTACCTACTGTACTTGTTTATCTTACCAGTTTCAAATTTCAAATAGCACTTAACAGATTGACACTTGTCGCAAAGCAAATGCAAATACAGTGGTTCACTGAATGCACCAGAGCACATGTATTGTCTGAGAGGAAATAGAAACTGAAAGCTACCTGTAATTTTCTTCTTTCCACAGGTGACTGAAGTGTTGTGCTCTGGTATTTGTTCCTGGTGTTTGTGGCCTGTGAATTGCATAATCTTTTTTGTGATGAATAGATTTTAAGAAGCAAGAAGAGAGAGTGTTTGAAGATATTATCTGCATTGGCCAATACTTTTTACTGTTGATTTTATCTTCTCCAATTGACAGTCTTTATTGTCATCTCTCCAGGTCTTGTCGGGCTGTGCCATCATTGTTCGGGGCCAGCCTCGAGGTGGCCCACCCCCAGAGCGTCAGATCAATCTCAGTAATATCCGAGCTGGGGCCATGGCCCGCCGAGCCGCTCAGGGCCAGCCCGACACCAAGGACACCCCTGATGAGGTGAGCAGCTCTATCCCTTTGTGTTTGTGTTTGTTTATATTTGTGTGCATTTGGCAAAGGCAGAACAAGGTCCCGCTAAGTAGCCCTGCAGCACACACTATGATATGTGCATCTTTGTTTTTACCCTGGGGAGAAGATTTTGCTTTGGAATTTTTGTCACACATCTTTGCTATCCTCATTTTCATCGAGCAGTTGTAACATAATTGTGTATGAATTGGTATTCAGACCATGCCTTTTTATATAACTGATGATGTAGCCTAAAGATGAACATGTCAATTCTCAATTGAACTTGGGGCTTTAAGATACCACTGGTGTTATTTGACATTTTCTTATCATGCCTTTTGAAAAGTCCATCAATTTATTTATCACAGCCAGACGTCACTACTGTCTGTTCTGCTGCTTCTTTTTAAAAAATTCTATTAGTATTTGAAGGTTGCAAAACTCAAATGTCTACATTTTATTTTTGAATACATTTCCAATTTGGCGTTGACACATGGTCATGCCTTTTTTCTTTTATCAGATAAAAAAATAAGAAAAATCCATTAAAATCAGCCTACAGAGATAGTTTGCTTTGACCAAGATAATATCATATTGAAAAGCAGGTTTATTGCAGTTTTTACTAACATGATAATCGCACTGCTAATTATTGTGTTTAGGGATACTATTTTCATTTCGTTACTTTGAACTGTTATGTGGCTGTGAAGAGGCAAAATGTAACAACCTGCAGTGGGGGGCACCAACTGTGATCATACTGTAATTTTGTCAAACAATAATACACATTTTATTTAAAATGAAGGATTATGTTTGTCGTTGCAGCAGTATGTCTCTACCAGTCCTTTTAATTCTACTGATTCTGAGGAGTTAAAATACACCTTGATGAGTTGTTTGTGATTCACTTTTGCTTTCATCGCCCTATGGACATTAATATTCCTGTCTTTGTTGCAGCCATGGGCCTTTCAAGCCAGAGAGTTCCTGCGGAAGAAGCTAATCGGAAAAGAAGTGTGCTTCACTGTGGAAATCAAGACTGCTTTGGGCAGGGAGTACGGCATGGTCTACCTGGGGAGAGGTGAGTGACAGTCCACTAAAAACACACACTGGTCATCATGGATTGGGCAAAATACTCATTCCATAAATATTCAAAATACTCATTTAGCAGTTTATTTTTCGAAGAATAAACCGATACCATATGAGAGGGAACATGTTATACTGAATTCAACATACCTGTGATATGGAAATCAAAGAGTTTCACAGTTATTAAGGGAAATTCAGGAAACTCCTCCCCAGAATTCTGGGTTATGATTGTGCTATCAATATATTGTGTATATTATTTTACCCTATTTTTCAAATAGTTTGATTGTAATACTGTACTGTAGACTATTTCTCAGGGAAGATGTACAGTACCTGCTGCTAGCTTATTAGCTGCTGAGAATTCATTAAATCAGCACACCTGCAAAAAGTGATTTTGTTGTTGATTAAGTGTCCCTCTTAACCTAAATATCAACATTCATGGTTTCCTCTTGTCCATTCAAATTACCTGACCAGAACTAACTGCTGTGTAATTGTAACCATACTAAAAAAAAAAAAAAGATGTTCTATTTTTTATGAAGTGTTTTTTATAGGTTTTTTTCCTCTGTCCTCTCATTTTAGACACAACAGGTGAGAACATTGCTGAGTCTTTGGTGAACGAGGGCCTTGCCACAGTCCGTAGGGAAGGAATCAGAGGGAACAAGTAAGATTTTTGCTTCTATGCTACATGTAATGTATTACTGTTCGTTTGTTAACATGAATGGTTTATATGCAGGCCGAATGGTGTGACAGTTCCAAGTGCTTAATACTGTCTTGTCAGGCATAAAATGCTCACTATTGGAACATTTAGACATTAGCATGAAACTGCTACTCATGTGGAAGAAGGTTAGGTTTTCATTCTGTTTGTCTCTCTGCTTTTTGGAAAGATGACTCAAAAAGTAAATACATTTAGATGAAAATTTGTCTACTGATATATATTTTAATCCAATATCCCAAGCAATATGTGACTTTAGCATATGTCATAGTTTCTCTTTGGGATATCTAAGTGTTACATACCACAGAATCTGATATTTATTATTTTTGTTATGATACCATAATCGGCTATGTTGGCTTGACTGACTCATTATACAAGAGACTGATATCATAAATGCTTTCCCTCCAAAATTGTTTGCTCAGTCAGTGTGGTTGAAGTAATTCTGCATGTCAAAGCCAGTTTTAGTTTGCAACTGTTACTCCACACTTTGTTTCACAGAATGAGGAAATAATTTTTGGCAACATGACGTAATCTTCTGCTTGCTAAAGCTCATAGTAGTACAACACTGGTAAACCTGTGGGGAGATATATTCATAAGTCCTCAACTGGTAGACTGTGGAGAATTGAGATAGAGCCATGATGTCCCAGATGGTGGCAGTATTACTCTGCTGCTACAATGATGTCCCTCTGAAACCCTTTTCTGCCACATTGCCCCTACACAGTAATCCCCTAAATACACTTGCACACCCAGCACTATATGACAAAGTACTGTATATCCCCCCCAGTGGCAGTGTTTGCACATTACACACATTACAAGCAATTTGACTCATGCTGCTACATTTGTATCTTCCAACATGAACAGATATGATGTGAACGCTTTGCCACTAATGGCCCATTTGAAGCATTCTGTGCAATGGCCCAGAACAAGCACTAATGTAAATGATGCTTTAAGTGTAAGCGGGCATCATTTGGCCAAAGGGGAGGCCCATTAGTCAGGGAGGACTTTAGGGCCTTAGTTTTTCCCTCAGTGCACTAGCCTCCAATATCACTACCCCTCGTGACTGGCTACGTTGATCACACTAACAATGATGTGATCATAATTATGGGGGTGATTATAATGATGATGGCTTTGGACAGTGCAGTTAAATGTGTTCAGAAGCTGATTGCGGCTTTGCGGCTTGGGAAAACGGTCAGCCAATTCACAAATTTAAGGGCTGGGGCCAGTGCTCAGCAGTGCACCAGAGCAGGCTGGGGCACAGTTGTCTGGGGCTGGTTTTCATTGGTTTATTAGAGCAGGAATTAACACACAGTCACCCTCTTTCACACGCACGCACAACAAACGGAACACAAGTTGGATTGAACGCTCACTTCTGTCCATTTATGTATTCAACTTTTGAATATGTTTGGATGCTAAATGTTGTCTTGACTATACCAGATTTAAATGCAAATCTGCAGATTTCTCTGTCTGTCCATGGATTGTAATTTGATATTTAATGTCAGCTAAATAATGAAGTATGTAACAATCATTTATTTTGAACACGCAACACACTGCTTTTTGCACATAAATGGCATTTTTTTTTTGTGGTACTTACCTGATTTTGAGCGAAATTAAATGGTTAGGTTACTTGTTCGGCATCTTGATTTGTATAATGGTCCACTCTTACCATTTTCTGTCAAATAAATTCTGTGATTTTTTTTTTTTCTTTTCTTCCAGCTTTAGCTTCTTCCTAAATATTGCAGTTGATTACTTTTCATTTAAATCACACAGATGAGTTTTTTGGTTTGCTGTTGGAGGCTTTATCATTTGACTGAGTTTCACTTTAACTTGATCAGGCATAAAAAATGCTGTCCTTGGTGCTGGGGCATACAGTGATTGGTGCAGACGCATTCATCAATCACCTCTACTCAGTCTTGCATCTCAGTCTCTGTCTCTCAGTCAGACTGCTTGTCTTTAAAAATGCTTTATCCATTCACTGAGGTGGCTAGACCCTGAAAACCAGTCAGATTCCACAGCATTACACTTTCCCTTTTGATAAATGAAAACCACAGGCAGGGGCTTTGACTGACTGGTTTATATAACGCTCACCCACCAGAGTAGAAGGGAGCTAAATTAACATGGAGACCAACTGGGCTTTCTAACCCCCCATAGCTCCGTTTTAACTGGAGCCCCAGAGGAGTGCTGGTTGAGGGGTGTAAACGTCTGGGGGATGAACTGTGCTCATTTGGGCCTCGCTGCTCACTAGCAGTGGAACCCTTCCAGTCAGGTACATTGAGGAACATGACTTCCTACACCCTCTTCAAACTGTACAAAGACAACAGGGAGCTGTAAAACGGCTTGCTAAGGTTCAACATTTTGTATTTATTTAAAGTATATTTGGTTGCACAAGGGAGCCATATGGAGTTGAAAGATCTAGCCTACAGCGTGTTCAAATATAATGGAATTGGAAAGTTTTTTTCCCTTGGCCCTTTTTTTTCTCAAGTAGTCCTGCTCAGTATTGCACTTTCTTGCCCATCAATATCCGTTTTGATTTGAAGCAATGTGTTGGTTGGAAGGAGTTGCTGACCTAAAAAGGAACTGGTCTATTTAGAGACATGGATAAGTTCACTATCATCTGCCTCCACACATGAAGTTATTTCTCTATCTTTACCAATCTCTGCTTGCGAGTTGCTTTCCATTTATTTCTTTGGCTTTACAACGTCTGCTTTTCGTGATTGCATTGTTAGTTTCTCTCACTCTATCTTTGTAGCTTTCTGTTCCTGTTTAGCGCTTAAATTCTAAGTAGCTTAAGCACAATTGACTTCATACAGAAAGTCCCACTATTGTTGCTCAGTAAGCAAGAAGCTGTTTCGATTCAATTTGAAGCTGGTAGCTAAATCACTATAAAGGGGGAAAGAGAACTTGACGGCTTTTGGGCATGAGTCCAAAAGCCCAATTAGGAACACACAGCTGGAGAACAGACTACATGTGTTTTTGTGTGTGGCATTTTAATTGAGACCCACTTTGTTGCCTCTCCAAGCTCTAGTCACCATCGCTAGTCCCATATCAATCGGGCAGCCTTTACTTCTTGGAAAAACAAAAGCCTGTTGGCCATTTGAAGTAATGAATAATTAAAGTTGTACAAGGGCCCTCAAAAAGCATTAGGCTGCGCAATTTGGGGAGCCAGCATGGAATTAATTGTGGCGTTTGTAGCCAGCTGCGTGGTCGCTTTTGAAGGAGCTGTCAAACACTGTTATTGTCTCTTCACAAAATGCTCAGATACATTTTTTTTAAGCAGTTATAATCTGGTCATCAGCTGGTTGCCTCTAAAACAACAGTGCAGTTTGTCACAAACAGCACTTTATCGAGCACTTAATTAAACAAAGCTGGAGCCTTACCCACACTCGTTAGGTACAGTGACTATCCCTTTCTGACTGGTGTGAAATTAATTGCAACTTGTTAACGGGCTGAGCTAGCGGTGGTATTATAGATTATATATAGCAGGTTTTCAAGAGAGTTTTATGACACTCAAATACCCTCTGATCTTTATAGATGTGTTTGTAACCAAGTTAATAGCAATATTTTAACTCAAGCTATCACACCTTTAGTGCAGCAGTGTTCTTTAATGGCATTTTCATTTCTAAAGCTGGTAAGGAGCCATCTGTGAAAGTTCCAATATCAGTTTCACTCAGCTGCAGGTTTCAGTAGTAGGCCAGGTTTCATGCTACTTAACTAATTCATTAAAGTAAATTTAACAAAGTTGCTGTGGAGATTTCATTTTGGTTTCTTATTTTACGCAGTAAAATTCATTATTAAATGTCCCAGTCTGTTGAAATTAAATAAGATGAACTGAACTGCCCATCTTAAGGTGTTCAGCCTTCACACTGTGGCTGCATGCAAGTTCTTCTAAATGAGATGGCCTGGAAAGAGAGGGAAAATATTTGCGCTGTCCTCACAACAATTCAAACATTCATGTTGTAAGAAGCCTGTACAGCTACCTTCTATTCACTACATATACAGAGAGCAACATATTGATTTTATCACTTTAACAGTTGTCCAGACTTTGAAATGTGTTTTCTGGGTGTTCCTTTTTATTGTGTCTTAAACTTTCCTTTTTGTGTGTGTGACCAGTCCAGAGCAGGCCAGACTCTGTGAATTGGAGGAGCAGTCTAAGGCTTCCAAGAAGGGCTTGTGGAGTGAGGGTGGCGGCACACACACCATCCGCGACATGAAGTACACCATAGAGAATCCCCGCAACTTCGTTGACTCCTTGCACCAGAAACCAATCAACGGTAATGAGTTTGGGAGGGACATGCAAACATCTACACTGACACACCTGTACAGAGAAAGCTTGGCCTGGGAAACAAAGACTCATGGCATATAAAAACACGCAATATTACATAAGCCTCTATTTTCCCATAACAGCCACATTTGCAGGCTGTGTCAGAAATAAACCATTTTGGTTGAAGATATTTCGTTCTAAATATCCACTATAGGGCATGTAATGGTACACTCTATATCACCCTTCACTGGCTCATTCCTCCAGTCTCTCATCTCTGACCCTACCCGAGGTGTAATGTGCCACTCAATTCATTTCCAGGCAATTGCTGTTAACAGTGGCTCAGCTCATTTCACTACCCTTTAATTGAATGGGAAAATGAACAGGGGAAGGCTTTTTCATTCTTTATGTCTTGTTCTTACCATTCATGAGAGACAGTCAGGGTTGCTTTAAAATTGGAGGAAGCAATTCAGCCGAAGCGCTTTAAATGTGCTTCGAGTTGCTGTGGCTGAAAACCCAAATGCCAATTTCTCTCTCATCTGCTTATGCAGACACACGCATACATGTATACGTGCACACAAGTTATACACTGAAAGAAGGAATGTAGAGACTGAGAGAACCCATCATCAAAATACCATTTAGGCGTGAAATGCCTTTCATACAGGTGACTCACATCCTGTCCAATTTCGTGAAGTACTTTAGAGGTCAGGAGCAGCAGTTAAGTGATGTGATTTTGGAGAAAAATATAATACCTCAAAAGCTTTCCAAATAAATTGACCTTGTCTTAAGCCTTGGTATGTTGCATATAGCATAGTCAAAACTTTATAGTGATACTCCACCAACAATGTATCTTTTGAGTATCAAGTACTTACCTCTGTAGGATTGAAAGGTGGCTGTAAAAACAAATACTAGAAATATGTAGTTTCCTGCTTCGCAGAGATCAATGGGTGTGGTCAGCTTGAGTTTATGCTGGTGACAATGGATTTCAGTGGTAATAAGTATGAAAACATCCAGAGAATTTTCTCAAATACACTTCTCCACTGTCCATTCATAGGCTCAGTATGTTCCAAACATTTATTGTTTTGGCAAAATATGTTCAGAGTGTTGACGGCAATAGCACTGAAGTAGTGTATTAGCTGTATTTTGGCTAAATAGTTTTGAACATACTTCGCTTACTGACAGCAGAGTAGTGGATTATGCTGCAGGATTGGATAACCAAAATTAATTCAAGCTGACCACAGCCTTTTTTGCTGTGAGGAAGGAAGCAGCAAACCTTTTTCCAGCAAACTTTTTAAGCCTACAGTAGTGATTGTTTGATAAAGATTTTGGTTGGAGTATCACTTTTATTGAAGTACACAGTCTGCCAAGGAGGCCATGGTTTTCTTCTCTTTGAGAAGTACCAGATAGTGGTCCTTTAGCTAGACACTTCAATTCCACTACTCAGTAAAACACTGGTTGTTTTCGGCAGCTCACGTGTTATTGTTTGAATTCAATGAGTGTCATGCAGGGTATTGCTGAAAAAGAGAATACATGCTATGACCTTTTCCCCAGGATGAAGGAAGATTAAAATAAATTAAATAAATTCAGATATTCATTGGTCTGGCCTGACTAACCTTGGATCAGCTTTCCTGAAAAAATCAGATATTTGGTTTCACCCTGGATGTCTAACCATTCAATCCTCACCCTATATTTTCCAATATGAAATATAGTACTCATAAGGTAACTATAAGCTTTGTCCAGCCCGCAAATAAGCAAGTCTAATCAGAGAGCTTGATGTCTGTATGGTTGCCGTAATTCAACACACCCTCCTCTCCCTCCTATGCTTCTACCTTCTATTCTCCTTCATCCCTGCAGCCATCATTGAGCATGTGCGTGACGGCAGCGTTGTTCGTGCCTTGCTCCTCCCCGACTACTACCTGGTCACTGTCATGCTGTCTGGAGTTAAGGTAACCACCACTCACTTGCTGCACTTACAGATGTGGTGAAATGTGAACTGTTGAGCTCATTTATTATATTTGACAAACTATTTCTTTTTAGTCGGGAGGCTACAGAAACAGTAAGGAGTGAGCAAATAAATAAATGCGCACATGGCCAACCACATGTAGATGAAATGGCTGACAATTTCTTCCACACCCTTGTCTTTTTTTACTTTACTGTCAGAAAAACTATTATTAAAGTATTTTAAGGCAGACAGTCCAGTCTCGTTATGAATATATATAAAAAAGACATTAAAAGAGTAACTGCTTATTTTTCTCACTCCTCTAAGTCTCTGTTTGTTCTACCAGTTACATATGTGCTCCACTAAATTTCCCCATCAATCTCTTTCACCAAGCCCAGCTTTGCCAATGGACCACTCAAGATAACTAATCTTTTTCCATCTCCTACTTGAAGATATTACATCCATTTCAAGGTGTTCTTTGTCTCGTTGTTCAAAAGCTTGTCTGCTCTTTCTCACAAATTGTGTTTATATCTTCCTGGTGTTTTGCCACACTCAAAGGAGAATACAGATAGCATGTGTACAGCGAGGTGACATCGGTTAAAAGTGGATAACGGTAGTACACAGAAAAAACAGATTTTATCAAAACAGTGTGCACAAAAATCTCCTAGAGGCGCTGGTTGACTACAGGGAATTGCAGTAGACAAAATGTGTGCTGCTCTTGCAATGGTGATGTAATCAATCAAATTGGACACATTGGAACACATTTCCCAATGCTTGCAAAATACCTATCGATTGAGGCCTGAGTATTATTGCTTTAATGTGTGTTTCCCCTCTCTCCAGTGTCCAACATTCAAGCGGGAAGCGGATGGTACAGAGACACCCGAGCCATTCGCAGCAGAGGCCAAATTCTTCACTGAATCCCGCCTTCTGCAGAGAGACGTTCAGATCATCCTGGAGAGCTGCCCCAACCAGATCATACTGGGCACCATCCTTCACCCGGTAAGACGCAGGAGGCGGCATCCCGGTGGTGGAAGTGTCATTAAAATTCAGACTTTCTGTCTCATGAATTGTTCTTTTGATTGTCCCTGTTTCCCTTTGTGTCAGAATGGCAACATAACAGAGCTCCTGCTGAAGGAAGGTTTTGCCCGCTGTGTGGACTGGTCCATGGCTGTCTACACCCAGGGAGCTGAGAAACTCAGAGCTGCTGAACGGTACGCAACTGTAGACGCACAGAAAACAGAATTTCTGTTCAATGGGGTTTTCTATGTTGGTTAGATGTTTGTCAGAATAGTTGGATAGTGCACAGGTCTTGAAGATACTAAGAACAACACAGGGATATTGAGGATGTTTATTAAAAAGACTTTTTGTTGATTCCTAATAAACCTAATCATTAAGCATTTTAATCAGTGACAGAAAAGCTGTCATGTCGTACATTATTAAATTCATCTGCTGCTCAGCTGACAGAGAAAAGGCTATATTTGGTTCTATAAATCACTGATTTGATACAAGACATAATGAATAAAGAAAGTACATTCCAATTCTTGAGGTATTGAAAATAGCTGTGCAAATGAAATAATATACAAATGTATGCTACCACTACTTGACATGAACAATCTCACACTATTTCACTGCAATGATATTCATTCTCTACAATACGTGCAGCTATGACTATGGGCTAATCATGTTGGAACGTTCTCACTTTAATGAGCTTTTGTAGCTTTTTCCAGCCAAATGGATAATTTTTAGTCACTTGATTAAGCCCTTTATGTCCTAATATCTGGCTGATGTTGAGGACTACGACTGATGATGATGATGATTTTGTTCTTGGCCAGATCTGCTAAAGAGCGCAAGGTCCGCATCTGGAAGGACTACGTGGCACCCACAGCCAACTTGGACCAGAAGGACAGGCAATTTGTAGCCAAGGTGAGGTCCTGAAGTGGCTTTTATAAGCTGTGTCCCATTGGTGTCTCTAATCTGCACTTTTTCCTTTGGCCCCTAACATAATGTCTTTTAATTTGGATCATCTTGCCTCCATTGAAAGTCCTCACTTATCTTTAATCTAAAGAGACAAAGCAGGACTAAGGTATAAAACTTTCAACATGACATGCAGACATTATCCCCCATGAATAAGACTTCATTGCTAAAGGGAAGCCTGTCGTTTCCCTCGCTTCCACCACTTGATGGCTACTGCAGCATTTCCAATTTTCTTCCAGCACCGCAGGAAAAAGCAGAGCCACTTTGAGGCTTCTAACAAATTATATCCTCCTGACACCTCTTATTTTCACATTTGCACCCCCCACTGAATAAAAACAAAAAATAAAAATCCCTTCACTAAAGGTACTAGGAGGAATGCTTAACAGCAACCTTGAAGCACTCCCCAGTCAAATTAGGGCCAAATCGCTGGCGTATGCTGTAGCAGCAGCAGCAGCAGCAGCACAGAACGACCCCCAAAAGCCAAGAACCAGATATATTAGCTTTGGAGGTTATTGGCCAGAGCCTCAGGGGAAACGAAGTGTCCTTAATATCAAGTACAAGGGAGTGCACTCCCTCATAGTTGTCAACACACATTAGTTCAAATCAAGTGAGATGGAATCCTCAGTACATTTTGGTAATGCAGTCTTACTATGAGGTGACATATTATAGTGTCTCAAGTTGGAGCTTTAACGTAGTAAAGCAACTCTAGCCTTAAAACATCAGCTTTAAATCTGGTCCCCTCTGTGTGCATTTTGATGATGAGTTGCGCCCCACCCCTCCCCTTCAGTTGATATATTTTTCTCTAGGAATGGAAAAAAAAGTTTAATACCTCTCTAAAGTTTGTCTTTTGCCTGTGTTTGCTCCCTCCAGACCCTGAACTTTTAAGACCCTGAAAAATTCATGGCTAGCCTGAGGGTTACATAAAAGGTGTCGCTTTGGCAATTTGCTTACAGAATGAATTTGATAAACTGCACACGCATAAAGAAGGCGCAAAAAGAAACTATGTGTATGTATATTTTTCCCTGAGTCAGAGGGAAGAGGCTAGAGAAAGGATAAAACATTTATATTATCAGCGTGAGCTGCTCTCAGATCTCTCTGACCCCCCCCCCCCCCATAAAAGAGGGTTGGATGTGGGCAGTGGGGGGCTGAGGGAACATTTCATGGGGAGCTCAGGAGGGTGTATAAGAAAGAGGCAGAAATATGGCAAGAAGAAATTAAAAGTGTGAGTTTGTGTAGAGAGGTATAGCGAGACTTAGGGGAAGAAGGAAAGAAGAAAAAAAACACCTAATCATAGATGGAACTATATGGGTCCTCTCTATGGTATCCTTGCACTTCTTTATTTATTTATTTATTTTTGCTGCTAGGGTACTGCACTGCCGATGCCCCCAGTTAAACCTTGGTGCACTTTTTGATCTCTGTAGGACTCTTCTCTGCCCTCTTTCCCCTGCAACTTCTCTCCCCCAAAAGAGCCGCAGAGGAGGTTTGCTCCATGTCAGCTGCTGCTGTGTTAATCGGGTTTGTTTAGGGGATAGAAAGCCATCAGCAGCTCCTGGGACACTACGCCTTGGGCAAAAGACTTCTCCAGATTATCACCTTATGTGGTTAAAATGGAACCATTTTCTATAACCCAAATATGATCTAAGATAGCTTTAAAAGTTGTTCATAATAGGGTGAAAGGCTTCTAAAATGGCGTTAGGACCATCTGACAAACTTTTTGTTGAAAGTGGCGTACAGTTGTGATGGGAAACATCATGCTGACCCTGCAACTGCTTGAGCCGTTTTAAAACTAAGTACATATTGGACAGGCTAAGGTTACTCAGGCCTGTCATTGCCCCTTCATACTTCTCCCTGTGACATTTGTCGGCACCTAATACTGCAATGCACCGACTCTCCCAGGGACACATCTATCCATCAATCCCATCATCATTCACTCCTCCCCTCTTCTCGTTCACTCTACTTTTCACTTCTTATTATGTGAGTGATGGATAGAGTGGAGAGGCAGAGCAGGTCCAATCCCCACAAGTCAATCCTGCTGACGCATCTTCCTTTTTGGCTGTCTCGCCTCTCTCCTCCCACCTCTACTGGGACTGGAGAAGTGGATGTAGGCCATGTCCCAATAGTCTTCCTCTCCCCTCCTTTCCTTTCCCTTCCCCTCCTCTCCCCTGGGTAACCACCGACCGGCGAGGTGATGGATAAAAGGTGACGTAGTGTAAACCCCTTTACCAGCGTCTCATCACTAGCTTGTCAGGAACATTGCCACTGTTGATTTTAGGTCGACCATATCCATGAGAATATTGTAGTTGAAATGCAAAACTAGTGTGTATTTATAATGTCTGAGGATTATATGAGGAGTAACTGTGTGTTTGGCAGTAGTATAGATGTTTTTTGTGAAGCAGATACAGATGTCAGATAAGTGCAAAACAGGTTACGTTTTCCAGACATCTTAACCTAAAGGTGGATATGTTTTTTCATAGATTTATATGATAATTTTATCCTGTTGCCACTTGGACAACAAGCAACAGGATAAAAATATAGAATTACATACTCAGTTTCAGTCCAGTATTATGTTTAATGCCATTATCTGGCTGTCACAACATTTTAAAGGTTACAGTGGCTAATACAAATATTATACTGATGTGTATGTGCTATTCTGCACAGCTTTGTTTGGATGAAAATCTAAAAAGTTACTCAATGTTTCCCTTGATTTACATGGTATTCAACCTCCTGATGAATACTCCCGAGTTGTATAGTACTTATATAAATGTATCTTCTGGCTTATGTTTGAAGTAAAAAAAAAAAAAAAATTGAGAAGTACTCTTTAATGTACTGGTTCATAGAAAGAAAATGGTACACATTAACAATGGTTAAGAGGGGAAGAGATGACATGAGGGCCTCTTTTGGCTGTTAGTTTACTGTATGCCCCAGTTAAAATAAGTCAGACAGAATGGCTACAAGGTCAGATGGCTTCTTTAATAAATTAAAAAGTAATTTTTGGGGACGATGATGAGAAACGGGTATATTGGTTCGTGCCCCAGTTAAAATCAGTCAAGTGATTAGGTCAAAAAGTCTCTCTAGATTATTTGTACCTGTCTCAGGATAATGTCCTCACAAAGCATTACATACTCATAACCCACCTTTTTTCAGCAGCACCCAGGGGCTACGTGCCAGCTTAAGGTGTTTATCATTGCGTCGAAAACACCAGTAGTTTATCTGAAACCATGTAATTTGGGTGACAAATCATCTCCACTGGCAGCAAGACTGAAAACACTGCCATAGGTGTTGCTTTTGAGAGAGATGATCTGACATGAGTAATGAGTAAGTCCTGGCTAAGGCCTTGCTTGGCCCTGTGGTTAAAACCAAGTTAATGGATTCAACTGACAACCAACACAGTCCCTGACAGTAGCCAAGATCCTCCTTTCGCTATGACTGATCTTGGCCACTGCAGATGTCATGTCAGCCATGGACAGAGGGTGGCAGTAGATCCCCACCTCTCGAGGTATCAGATTAGACTAGTGAGTCATGCTGCCCGCCTATTTGTCTTCTCTGCCTGCTCACTCGACCCTCATGGCAGCTACTTTTGCAAAGACTTTTTGCTCTGTTTTTCTATCTATTCTCCATCTTTCCCTCTGTCTCCCTTCTTGTGATATTTGCTGAGAGATTACACTCTGTCTTTCTGGCTCGCTCCATCTTTCTGTTCCTCTATCTTGGTGTGTGTTGATCTGTCCTCCTTCGCCTCTCTCGTCTTGCCTCCTCCGGTTGATAATTAGCCAGTAAATGCTGAGCCATTTTCTTCTGCTCCTTCCACATTCTCTCTCTTGTACTTGGGCAGGCCACAAAATGACCTTGTTACAGTGTGAATTTGTGTAGGCTGGTGTGCGTGCATGTGTGTATGTCGCCGTGTGCATGCATGCTCCCCCTCGCACTTACTCATTACACCTCTCCCCCTCTCAGTCTCTCTCCCTTCTGCTCCCTATGTCTCTATCTCTCCCACTCAGCTCAGTGATTAGTATATGATGTATTTTGGCTGCTGTTGTGGGCAGCCTATTTAGCATGTGGGCTGGTCTAATTTCTGTTCTCTGGTGGCAAATGCAATGGCTGATTTGTTTTCATGGAAAAATGAATCTCCCAAAGAGCCTAATACACCTGGATTTGGGTCTGCCATACATGCTATCAAAAAGGTTCAACTCAGTCTAAATAACTCAAAAAGGATTTTTGGTTGTTTTGTTTTTCTACCACACAGTCAGCCACACAAACACCCACACGGCCCAAATTGTGCTTGAAACATGGCTCAGACCTGCATCTCTCGCTGTTAGGACTTTAGCACAGCCTACATATGAACCACAGTTTGAGTGATGATGATGATGAGGCCATTTAATGCACATGTGGGTGGCAACATGTGTAGGGCGATTTGATTTGTCTGTCTCTTGCAAGCGGCCTACTTAAAGACTCTGGGTTTGGATGCCTCCTCCATCTCAGTCACATTATACCCCCAATCTGTCTTCTTACTTGGGAGGGCAAAGGCACATAGAAAGGCACATACATAGACTGGCTTGAGTTACAAATATTTATTCCACACACTCTATTATTCATGACTTGCGATGAGTCTAAATTCCTTTGAGATTTGTGTACTTTGAGGACAAGGATCTAGATCCCCATATACAGTTCTGGGTGCATTTGTCAATGGTTTTCTCCATTGGGAACCAATACTGTAGTTGTATGCAAGACTAATACTCTTTTTGTGAACTGTAATTTAACAGTTGTAGATTTGAACATTCACATATATTCTTCTGAACAGTACCTGCTATCATTTTTTATTGTGGTTGCTACCTTTTGGTACACAGAAATAGCATTTAAATGCCAACCATGAATTAGTCTGTGTCTTTAGTTACACTTGTAAAGGTCTCCAGAACAAAGTGCTGCCAGCCAGTTGTTGGGCAGAGGGCTGTGTAATGCTCCACCAGTCTATCTTTAACAGGATGTTTGTGTTTTAAAGCTCTTTCCCTTGCTCTCTGTCTCCCTCTTCCTCCCTCCCCCTGGTGCCAATCCCCCAGATAGCGAAACGTCCTCGCTCTGTCCTCCAAACCTTGGCTGGCCTGCTGGGACAACTTAGCTCGCTTACTTACTCAGTCACTCAAGGATCACTCTTTCTTACCCCGCTCTCAGTGCCTTCTGCTCGTGACAGCACACGATCTACACTGTCACTCTCCTTCCGCCTTTTGAATAGATCTCTTCCTCTCCATTTATCCCTTACCTGCTCCTTCACTTTCAGTCTATCTGTTCACTCACTCACCAAAATGCAGTGCCAGTCTTTTTGCTCCAACACTCTTCCATCCTGCAGGGGTGTTAATTTTGTTTTTTAAACATATTTCCTTAAGGATTTACATGTTTTTTTGGACCCTTAAATTAATTTCTTATTGAGTTTTTTTATCTTCTTTGTGGTTCTTTATGTTCGCCTTCTGTATTTATTTTACTCAATTCCTCTCCTCTCTTCTTCTGTCCCTCTAGGTGATGCAGGTGGTCAACGCTGATGCCATGGTGGTTAAGCTCAACTCTGGAGAAAACAAGACCATCCACCTCTCCAGCATTCGGCCCCCCAGAATTGAGGGAGAGGTACAAACAAACCTGTGTGTGTGTGTGTGTGTGTCCGTGTGTGTCCACAGCTTTGCACAGAGTGAGTGGCTACTTGTGTGTGAATAAGTGACTGAATGTGTTTATATGTGGGAGAGCTTGTGGTCTTGCATGGTCAGCCAATTAATTAGAAGCTCCACAGAGACGACTTGTGTCACTGCTGTCTCGGATGTCTTGACAGAGTCGGTTTATTTTCATTTCAAGTCAAACACAAGCTGTTTACATTCCCCTCCCAGAACCTCCTGAATATTTATCCATCTCTCTCTTTCTATCTCTCTCTCATGCCCTCTTCTCTTACCTTCCACATTAGTCTTGTCTCTCTCTAAATGACCGTGGGAATGATTTTGGCCACTTGGTGGCGCCCCTGCAGTTGGGGCACATGCAAACACAGAGAGACACTTGCACACACCCAGTGGTTGCAGCACTGCAGAGGGTGAGGCAGAGCGATGTTTTTGTCTTTCCCCTCCACACTCTCCCCCATTTTTCTTCAGAATCACTTCAACCTGTGAAAACTTAAACCTACACATATCCATGCTTACACACACCTAGTCGCAACAGGGAAGATGTATAAATTTATCCACACAACAGTCAGTGTCTGGGGGGAAAAAAAAACTGCGTGTATGCAGTGACACCTAGACACCGAAGTCTACTGTGCTGCATGTGACTGTCTCCCTCTCTCCACATGGCTCACCTCCTCACACCCCAACTCTGATTATCAAGGAATGTATTGGTTGAAATGAAGCCCTTTTCATCACTGTACAATTGAAACTTGCATTGCTTCAAAAGGTTTCATTTCAACACAATGCATTTATATTTAGAAAAGGAGTGATAACTTTTTATTTCTCAATTACCCTCACTGTCTGAATCCTCCTAAAATGCTATCATTTTGCAAATAACGGGCTCAAGATGTCTGAAAATGTCACTCCCATTAATTAGAAACTTTTAGTGTCACAACAGTGGAGATTTTTCTCTTTGTCAGAGGGACAAACATATTTCCAACCCTCCTTTGTTTAACATGTCTTGGGCCTCTATTCGACACACTGTTTACTGTAATATCCATTTATGAGCAAGTCATGTCTCACATTTCCCTGTTCAATAAGATATAAGACAGAGAGCGTGTTGTGCTTCTGGTCTAGGAAACAGTTGTAAAAGCCCTTTACTTTTTCTGTTTTGATCGTTTTTGTTTTTATTGACTTCCTCTCTCCGCTTGTGTTTTTCATTTTATGGTTTACTTTTTCCTGTCTTTCCCTCTTTATTGTTGTCTAGTTTTTATTCTCCAGCGTCTCCCTCTCCCCTGGTGTCGTTAGTGCCTCGCATCATTAAGAGACTGCTTTGTATCTCTCTCTGGCTCCCTCCTTCCTTCTGTTCTCTCCTCCTCTGCCTTCTCCTTCACAGTCACTTTCTCCTGCTGTCCTTTCCCTCCGGGTGTGCACGCTGTGGTCAGATTGTTGACCTGCACCGTTGCCCTTCGTGTGTGTTTATTCTCTTTAGCTCTCTGTGGTTGTAACAAGCTTGTGGGCAAAAACATCTCTCCATTTTGTCTCCCTGCCCTTTCTCTTGTTCCTTGCATTACATAGCTTTAGCTCCCAACTTTTCTAGCCTGGTCCTTTCTACTTTTGAAGATTCTTTCCTTCTCCCACGTTACTTTTTCTGATTTACTTTCCCACTTTTTCAGCTTCCTTTCCTCCTTTATAATCCTGTTAGATTTTCCTCTCTCTGTCTCTGTCTCTGTCTGTCTCTCTCTCTGTCTCTGTCTCTCTCTCTCTACTGCTTTCTGTCTTTCAGTGCCTGTCTGTACTGTCTGTCGCTCTGTTTTTGCCTGCAGCAGATGCTTCAACAGTATGTGTTTTGTGCTTCATTACACTGTCGTATGTTACAGTGAGCCTGGGAGAGTGAGCCCAGATGTGAATGTTTGTGTGTATTGTATTGGTGTTATACTGGCAAAATGTTGTATTGCTGTTTTTAGCACTACATGCATATCTAATTGCTCTTGTGTGGTTGTGTGTCTGATTTTTCATGTAAACATCCTGCATATTTATCAAAATCAGTCTGTCTGTGTGGGTACCAGCTCACTGGGCTAGTCGAGTGAAATTTGTAGTAGCCTGGATAAAATATTACGAGCCCTGTAAGGATAATGTAATATCCATCTTGAACTAGGAAGATCATGGTTAAATTTACGTGCATAAGTGACATGCATTCTTTTGAATTGTAGATGTTGTTACTAGCTGTTAATGTAACTATTTCACAAGTGACATAATTTACATTATAAACAAGTTAAGGAACGAAAGCATGTCTAAGACAGAAGTGAAATGATAACAGAAAGTATGCAGGTGCCTTTATCATTTAAAATTAATACTTGTTAGATAGACAGTCAGTCATGTCATAGCCAGTGCTTCCTATAGCAGTTTGTGACTGCTGCAGGAGGTGGTGTTACATAAAAACTGTTGCTGCGTTTTGATCAGGCTTGTTCACGGTGCTGCTGCTGGTGGTTTTGTTTGTTAGCTAGTTATTTCTGTCTGTGAGCTAAAGAGCTGCCTGTCTGTAATGCTGTTGGCTCAGCTTAGAGTGTTGTCGCTATGGCAGCAATGCAGAGTTGTGATGAGGCTGTGATGAGCCCTTGGACTGTAAGGTAGAAGAAAGCACTGAAATTTCTGTGATATCTTAACTAAATGTTTTTTTTTATATTCATGCATGGAATTGAGAATTTTATGTCCAGTCTCATGTGCCAGCTGGGCTTGTGTCTGATCACTAAATTAGGCAAGTGAACTGTTAGCTTAGGTGAGAAGGGGACTTGTCTATACTCCTTTACAGATGCAGATATAGTAGTTCACATTATGTTATTGGAAGCCATTCTGGACATTGTAAACTATTAAATTTTCCTTTCATTAATGTTGAATTATTTTTAAAGGCAATCAAATTTTTCCTTTAGCACCTTCAAATATTGGTGTTCACCTGCCAAAGTACTTGTGAAGAAGAAACACCTGCCAGCCATGGCTAACAGCTGCGGGTAGGATTTTTTTCTCCGCCTTGCATAAATAAAAGGTATATTACTGCACATATAAGAAACATACATGCATTGATAGAACGCACAAACTGAAAAAGCCTGATTTTTGTGAGGTTGTAAGCAGCAGGCGTGGTTCCTACCTTTAGGTCAAGTGAGTGAGAGGTCACAGCAGGTATCTCTCAGCCAGAAGCTCAACACACACTGACATCGTGTTGGCTAACACTGTCACGAGTGAGCTGGCTTCTTGCTTACAGTGCAGCAGACAGACACAAAGACATCGTCACGGTTTGCACACACACACACACACATGCACACACACACAGAGACATGCTTGGTTAAGCTGCATTAGGCTATGTCAGGAAACATCTTGGAAATTGGCGTCAGCGTGTGCACAAACATGGATTACACAGACATGTGCTGTGTGTGTGTGTGTATATAGAGGCACTCCAGATGTGTACATGTTAGCAGCACTGCAGCCTATCTATGAACCTCCCAGGAAATCTCCAGAGAAAACAAACTCAGAAATTTGGTATTGTGACATTTGTGTGTATATATGTGTGTGTGTGTTGGGTTCTCTAGAGGTCTGTAGGGATTTTCTTGTGCCAGTTGTCATTATTATCTCTGTCTGTCTGGATGTGTTCGTGCACTGTCTGACCGTGCATTGTGCAAGCAAGGCCATTTATGTTTGTGTGCGGGTGCGTCTGGGTGTGTGTACTGTTCTGGGGTACCGAGGCCAGATGCGATGTACCAGTGCACTGATGAACTGTGACTGGTCCTGCCAAGCCCCTCTCCGTCTCTTCCCATCTCCTCTGGTTCCCTTTAGTCTCCTAACACCACACACATCCCCCTCCACTCTCATGACAATACTAATTGTGCTCCGACTGACAGATCGGTGGACCAGTGGTGTCCGGCTGCTGCAAAACATAAGACACAAATTTCCTCACTTGCTCTCCTCTCCCTCCTTTTTCTCTCGTTTCCTCTTCTCCCCAGTGTTACTGCTGTGGCATATCTTCAGATGCGAGTTATTTTGAGCTCAGGAGTTGGAGTCAGCTTTTTCTTCTTTCTCTCTCCTGCTCCCTCTTTTCCCTTCTCTCCCCCACTTTTTGTTCTCTCTCTTTCTCCGTTTTCTCTCTCGTGTGCAGCAGGACAAGCCCAGCGTAAACACGAGTGGGGAGAGATGGCTACTCAATGACTCACGGTTACACCCCCTCACTCACTCAGTGTTTTGTGTGTATCTGCTTTGACGATACGCATACATTGAGTCTCGAGTGTTTGTGTGTGTGTGTGTGTCTTCATGCATTGTGTCTTCATGCATTGTAATGTATCTGTGTGTGTATATGGTTTAAGTAGGGTTAAGGACAGTGCTGATTGAGCACCTAGAGAGGTCAACTCACTGTCCTTATATAAGGCAACACAATGACTATGGCTCATGCCCACGCTACTCCATACAGACCTGCCTACTCATTTAACCTGTCTACAGTTCACCTCTGTGTGTTGACTTTGTAGATGATTTAGTCTCACAATACATCTTTCTCTGTCCTGTCTGCCGCTGCCTCCCATAAACCATCTGCCTATCTCTATCTCTGCCTCTCTTGCCCTCTCTCTTCTCTTCTGTCTCCTTCTTATTTTTACTTTCACGTTATTAGGTTTATTTTTATACTGGAGCGCTGCACATTGATTAGCATTTCTGTAAATACGGCAGTTTCAGCACAGGTCTGAAAAGTCTGGCAAAGTATATGTGGGCAGAAATCTTCATAACTATGTGAAGTACATCAGAAAGTGTCATAAGTTTGGAAGGCATGTCACAAAACAAATGACAACATATTTTTTTGTTGTTGCATAGCTGCCATTGTTCCACATATTGTTATTTTGATCAGTTGCTATACAGTAGTATGGTTTTGTTGCTAGTGTCTGCACATGATAATGAATTCTGTTCCACATCTACAATTGCAGTCAAGACATCAAGGTCTAAAAAAAGGTGGTAGAATATGGAAATAGAAAATGTGTTGTAATGCCGTTACAGCCAGTCAGCTAATTATCAACTGTAGTGTAGAGCAGGATGCTCAAATAAAAGAATGAAAAAAGATAAAGAAATTGACATCATCCAAATGCTGTCAAACATAGAATTGACACCATACTAAGCTAAAAAACAATAACATGTGGGACCGAAAGACAGACGGGTAAGAAGATGACAAACAAGTAACAAAACGGCAATGTCAAAGACATAAATTGGAAGGAGGCTTGGGCATTGTATTTATGTGGTTCTCAAGTTTGTGTAGTACAGTAAGGTAATATTTGTTTTCAGTGGCTTTTCAGAGTTGTTTGTTTTTAATCTGAAGGGATGCAGTTTTACGATAGTCTAGTCTTTAAGCAGACGGACCCATCTGCTCCCTATACTCTCTATTTGCAACTGCGACTTGCTTCTCTTTTCTTCCGCTCCTTTGTTTTTGTCTCTTCCCTCCCTCTTCCTCACTCCTGTCCCCATCCTCCAAATCGTATGTCTGGCCATGTGTGTGCCCTCAGCATGCCCCTAGCCTGGCATGACATGCTTTGACCTCAAGTTTGGGAGGACGACGACAAGGGAGGAGGGTCACCCACCTCGTGATTCACTTGTGAACTTTTGGCTGGGTGAGACAGATTGGCAGCCACTATCCTTCTTCACTACTGGATGAATATTTTTGGCCCCATCGCACTATTTGGCTGACACTGTTGAAAAAGCAAGGATTTGGCTTGCTTGTGTTTGTGTTAGTGCAGGGGGAGGAAGTTATACAAAGGATGGCATTATAAGGTAATGTGACTGTGCTCTTGACAATTCTGTCACATACACCTCTCAAAAGTAAAAGTACACCACCTGAAATCTCCTTTGAACAGAATTTGTTTTGATACAGGCCATTTATAAATGGGGGCTTTGTGTTCAGGATGGATGCAATACGTTCAGTATTATCCAGTGTAAGCTGTGCAAATCTGCTCTGTGCTTTCAATAGTTGAATGTATTCAGCAACATTGGAGATTTTTTTTTTTTTTAGCAGGCAGCACTGCAGTTAGTCTAACTCTGCATCACTGTGTGTGTCTGCAGGGCCAGTCTGACCGTCTGTCTGGTCCAGAAATTAAAAACGGCTCACATGCTTTACCTCACATTTTTTTTTGTACAACATCCTTATTAATGAGTGCACAGTCAGAACATGGGCTGCAACCAGTCCCAGCTGTCCCAGTTAATTTACCTGCACCAGTCTGGTAGCGACTAATCAGGAATTGAGTGGCTGTTTGTCTTTATGGTGCTACAGGTAATTTCATTCTGAAATCCAGGTTCTCTCGAGTGTATTGTGGGATCAGTTCAAGTCTGTTAGTAATGACTTATTTGTATTCTGGTGTATGGGCAGTAATGCTGTGAATGTAAGTTTATTAAATTAGATATATTAGATTTTGTATTGTAGTACCATAACCAGCTATATCCTTCATGCTCTTGCTTCAGGAAGTGTATGCCTTTTCGCTCTGTCGTTCTCTTTTTCTCTTTTGCATTATCTCACTCTCTACATCCCAACCCTCTGTAGCCATTTAATGTCTGTGCATGCATGAATGAGTAATGTTTTTTCTGGCATACAAAAGTACATTTTGACGGTTTGTTTAAGGCTACCAGTGCACTGCTTAATCAAAAAATAATGTCCAGTTTGTCTGGGACTCACACACACACATAGCAGTGTATTTCTCTCAAAATATAGGTAACACACAAAGTAATACACTTGTCAGTTAACTGCAAATCTAAGGCCTAATACTGTACACTCCCCAACACCAAAGCCACATATCAGAAAGCATGACATGCTCCTGAGTCAGGATTTCACCCTTGAAGATCCAGAAGCTGCAAATGCTTCCAGCAGTAGCATCCACACATTTGCAGCCCAGCCCCTGCAGCCCTGCGACACTGTACAATCCAGCTAGCGTCATGCCTCTGCAATAGTCAAAGATGATTCCTGAGCTTTAGCTGGTAATTTGGAACGAAGGGAATTTACCCCAAATAGAACAGAACTCCCCCTGAGGATAGTGAGAGCAAACTGTTGTTATTGGGTCACGGTTGAGACATAACAGTGACTCGCTCCTCTTTCTGTAACCTTCCTGCAACTGCATAATAACAGTTTAAGGATGGTGTACACAGAGTTTGTCTTCTCTGAGTACTTCAATGATGCTGATGTTGTCAGTTTATCTGTGTGGAGACTGAAGTTGAAATGGGCTCCGTAGTGAAACAATTAGAATGGACATGGTCTACGTTTTCACATACTCATCATGGTGGAACAGCCTTGTGTTTGTTTTGTTTGATTGAGTGAGGCACATTTATTTTCAAACTGTTTGTATTGCACTTAACTGTCAGGGAATGCTTAATGTCCCTTTGAATGGCACTGCAACTGATGTGGACCCATTTGTAGTTTGAACACAAAGCGGACCAGGCCCATTGTGAAATAATGGGCATCATTGATTCCTATGACTGCCTATGTTTTTAGTTGTAACATTTCCTCTCATAGTCTCATTTTCTTGTTTTCTGACTCTTTCACCTTGTCTGTCTTGCTCCATTCCCCATAGACCTTCTAAAAGATGGAGGTGTAGTACCTTTTGTCCTCCTTGTCTGCTTCCCCACTCCTTGTGTCTAATTGGCATAGAGTGCTGACATTTACACTCTTCGCCCTCAGTGACATGGCTCCCTTCCCACCGTGAAACAGCTTATTAGTTAGACATGACTTCTCTTTTTTTGTCTTTCCCTCTACTCTTGGGTTCATTCTTTACTTTTCCCCGTACTTTATCCTGTGGTTTTCACCTGTGTCTGTCTGAATCCTAATGGCCTCCAAAATGGAGTACTATGAATAGGCTGTGTGTGAAAGCATGTCAGGATGCAAACACACCATCATTCAGTATCTGGGAATTGTCTTAATGTATGTCATTAGGAAAATATGCTCCAAAAGAAGGATTTCCCCCAAGCTTGGTAAAAGTTATCCTTATCCCCAGCTCAGGTACAAAATGGAGGATTCCTGGCTGGCAGTGCGCCTAAAAAGGTCCTATCGTCCCACCGCAACTGACTTGGTAGGGATGAAAGACCCTGACAATAAGTCCCGACTGACACAAAATGGAGGACATCGGCTCTTGGCTGAGCGGTGGGGATTTCCACTGGCCATGTGTGAGATTAACTCACCTCCGAGGTTCCATGCTGTGCTGACTCCGCTAGTGGAAGTGGAGAGGGATGGGAGCAAGGGAGTAAGAAAAGAAAGATAGAAAGCTATTAAACTCAAAGGTTATTACATTCCTGCCAAGGTTAAAGGAACTCTGTTGGCTGATAGATTTGGCAGTTTCCAGCACTCCTTTACCATGGCCAATCCAACAGGCCTTCTGTGCAGTCAAGTTGAGACTTGCTCAAAATATGAACAGTGTTTTGGAAGGAGAAATTATTGTTGCTGAAACATTGCTTGGTGTAGAATTTTTTTTTGACACCATTGGAGTTTGTCTCCACACGATTTATCTTAAAGACCTTAATGGAGCTATAAGCACATGCTCGAACATACAAACACATGCTCACACACTCTTTGCTCCCCATGTGTTCTCTCAACATCCATCTGCCCATCTGTGTGCCACACCTGGCAGCTCCCGACAACTGGAGAGACATTAAAAATGAATGAAAACCATTGAAAGAAGAGGAAATAAGGAATTATTCCAACCCTGTGTGTTCATTTGGACGAGTGTTACTTGTGTTTGTATGACAGATAATGATGGCGTTCATAGAAGAGTGTGGGAGGGGCAGGGGTGGCGAGCACACTGGTATTGTCATTCATAGCCTTATTCCTCCTGTTAGTGCCTGTCGTTTATTTTCCCACTGCGTCATTGTCATTTGCTGTATTTTTTTCCTTTTCTCCAGCCCCTACAAAAACGGCACCTGTCACTGTGTGTGTGTGTGTGTGTGTGTGTGTGTCTGTGTGTGTATACTGTGTGTGTGTGTGTGTGTGGTTGTCTCCTCAGACTGGGAGCAACACAAAACCTCAGCTTCCTTTTGAAAATGCAAATAGGTTCTATTTGTGGCGTGCTCCTGTCAAGAGAGTGGGTGAGCATATTGAGGGAAGTTTTTGTGTGCAACTGTATGAGTGTATGTGTGGCTACATCTGTGTATGCACATAGTGTCAGCTCGCCTTTGTGCATCTGTTTAACACAAAGTATCTTTGCCCTGGCTGTTTGCATCCGTGTCCTTGGTAACTTTGTACTTTTGATTATATTTTGTATTTTTATTTTTTTGGTGCAGTGTGTCAGTATTGACAGCAAGAGAGATGTTTGTGTTTGAGGAAGGTGTGTGTGTGACTTTGCGTGCGTGAAATTCTGCTGTTCACACTAAAATATTTCACAGTGACTTCAGAGTCCAGAGCCTCCCTTTCGCAGGACTGAAGTACAGGGGAAAGAGGGTACAAACAAGTTGACTGTGTGTGAATCTGTGTGTCTGTGTTTATGTCAGAGGTCTGCATCTGCTGCGGATATGTTAAGCCATGCAGCTTTGAAAGTGCAGTGTGAATAACTTTCTTTCCATTTTGTCTTCTCCCTCTCCACATCCTCTTCCTGACCCTTCTCCCAAATTTCTCCTCTATCCTCCCTCTGTCTCTATTCAGGAGAAGAACAAGGACAAAGACAAACGTTTCCGTCCGCTCTACGACATCCCATACATGTTCGAGGCCCGTGAGTTCCTGAGGAAGAAGCTCATTGGTAAAAAGGTAAGAACCGGTGGACTGAAACCTCCCAATCACTCTTTGGCTCTGTGTATGCCAGTATGTGAATCAACTTGAATGCCTCTAATCAGCTTTTAATTAATTAAACAATAGCTCTAAACAGGGATTTCCCCAGTGGCTGTACATACGCTACAACACCCTTTTCCCCCTCGTCCCGGTAGCCAAACACACATTTCTGAAGCCCTAAGCTACATATTTATTTATTTCTCTCCCTCTCTCAGTTTGAATACCAAGTACTCTGAGTAGATGCCCTGGGGCTTGGTATTGGCCCGGACGCACCCTTTAAACAAGCCGTGTTGATTTCCCCCTCTTGTGTCTATTGATCTACCGGGTCTGTATACCTTGGGGGCTGCTATGATTTACACACATCTGACCCAGCGGAACCGAGCACTGAGCTAGGGAGCACTCGAGACACACACCACCGCTTGAACATCTGCCTTTGTTGTGTTGAATTTGATGTACCACGAATTGAGATTGGAGAGAGAAAACACTTTAACTGACGTAAATAGCTTCAGTGTTTGAAATAGTTAGGTACAACTATTCCAAGTGAGTACTGATTTGTAACCAGCTCTTTCCTAATTTAAATATAGCAAAATTTGCCTTCCGTATCAAAATAAAGTTTTCACTTTAGTTTGGGTTGTTTTTACACCAGGGTCCCCTCAGTAAATCAGTAAAATGATGGCTGCATTGTTGTTATTGTCCATACAGTGGCAATTTTGCCGCCTCCAGTGGCAGTAATGGCACAGTGAGAGAAGGCGGCTGCTGCTCACAGGCACGCCCAGGGCTGTTGTCCACTGCCTGAGTTGAATGATGGTTTATGTTTTTCTAAATAGCTAACTCTTAACACTTGTCAGACGCAGAGGGGCCATATTATAATGGGAACCACGCTGGAAAAGATTGGAATCTTTCTTGCAAAAATCTACATCGAAACACAGTTGAAAGTGCAGATTGATGGAAAACTGTCAAAATGGTGCATTTATGCACAATCATACTGCCAAAATGACTTCGCTAGTCAGAAATTATCTCATAAATTTGATGCTGTTTTGCAGCTGGCTTCCAAGTATTCGATTTTGGAGCTTAGACCTCCACAAATCAATTCTCAATGTGCTTTTTAAAATGTACCAAACAAATGTACCGATTTCAGGGGTCCAAACCACAGCACCCAGACAATAAATGGAACAAACATTCCCGTCTCACACACTTTCATAAGTGTACAGAGTTAAATAAAACATTTGCAGTACAGCCTGATAAACACAAAAACATGCACCCACTCAAAAGCCAAAAGCCAAGAGAGTTCCTTTTGGCATTCAGTACAGGAGTGAGATTCATATCCCTGTCCCAGCCTCTCATCACAGGCATTTTAATCATCCTCATTAATGTTTTTTTAATGACAGAAAATTCAGCTGTAAGCTGGCTTTTGACGAGTGAAGCGAGAATAATGATTCTGCTGTTTATTTGTGGTGTTTGTGTTTGGGGACTGTGTGTGTGATGGGAATAGGCTGACTATAGCTTTGTTGAGGTGTAAAAATACTGTACGGAATATGCCATTAGCATGACGATAAAATGTGTGTGTAGCTCAGGTTTGTAATGGCAAACCTCATGTCAAGCCATATAATGAGTGTAAAGTACCATTCTGGGCTTGTCGTAGAATTGCATGTCTGCAGTAAAACACAGTGGCTTGTGTGCTTACATGCATCTAGATGAAGTCATAATACATATATATGGGCATTTAGAGTCAGAAACATACATGTATACACACATGCAAACCCACACCTCTCTACTGTGATCATTAGTGCTGCACTCATGCTAGCACCAATGGCAGGAAACCCAAAGAAAGGTTACCAAAATAATGGAATAAAATTATTCAGTACATAATAATCATGCATGCACAATGACGTGCAACATGTCTACTCCATATCTTAACATGGTTTATATGTTATAATTGTGTGTGCGCACACACACACACACACTCACTCACTCACTCACTCACTCACTCACTCACTCACTCACTCACTCACTCACTCACTCCATTTAAACAGTATTGCTTGCTTAGACTCTACGGCGTTACAAAAGTCACCCCAAAAGACTCAGGCAAATTGTTGTTTGAAGTGTTTGTCGGATAGGAAAGTATGCATGATTGTGTGTCAAAAGGAGTTAGTGTCTTAAGTGTGATTATGCATGTTTTCACCAGAGTGCAACAGTGGCCCTGTTTTTACAGTCTGCATTAAAATGCATCCTGGATGATCCAATCACATGTGGGCAACTCTAAATGCAGGTGGGAGTGCACTCCATGACGTGTTGAGAGATTTGACCACTGAGGCTACAGTTGGAGGAGGTTGTCATCAGGGATCTGTTTGTCCACACGCAGAGTAGTGTGAATGCAAATAGAACCTTGACCAACTAATCTGTGTTGTAATATGTGAAAAGCAAACAAACCTCCAAAGCACAGTCCATACCCAAGGCCAATTACCATCTACTCTCTCTAACTCCAATGATATCTTTTTTTATCTCTACTTGGCATTTCTCTAAGATCTGCCTAGATCTGGGCTCACACTTCCCTTCTCTGTCATTAAGCTATATATAATGACAGCCTATAAGCACACACTTGGGAGACCCAACTTCACTAGTAATCATGAGATATATATGATATAGATATATCATGAGA